>JXWZ01013431.1:0-22098 GCA_000956215.1 Anopheles farauti No. 4 | reverse complement strand
CGTACCTACACACCCCTTATCTTCTAGTGCGTACCTCTTTTCTCATGCCTACCTTCCTATAAATTTGTTACATTTAACGGAAATAAAGTTAGTCTTTGTATGTAAACCAAACAAGCAAGGTCTCAACCTTCGTTCATTCCGAACACATAATTATATGTCATGTCAGACTCATTTAAGAAGAAAATGTCATGTCAAATGTATAAATTTCTGTAAAGCATTCATTAAAAATTATAGTTTCATCTATAAGTTACAAAAATATTTCAAAATGTAAAAAGTTAAAAAAAAATATTTCCGAAATTATTATTTAACTTATTAATTATTTGGATTAAATTTAGTCTTTTAAAACCTGCAATCGTAGGAATAAAAATTGCTACCAGAACTCATATCTATTATTTTCTGGTCTTCTTACATCTCAAATTAATAGTCTAAACAAAGTTTTTACTAGATTGCTAGTAATTTTAGTACTGTTAGTTTACGATACCATGAAGCGTACAATAAAAATATCACTGAAACTGATATGTTAATTAAATATTTATTTTACACTCCTAACTTAATCATAAATCATTATAAGTTTTAACATAAATTTCATGTTAATAATGTAATATATCTGCCTAATACATCCTTGAATAAACTTGTATATCACACCTCGTAACATCTCTCCATTCGACTACCAAAATATGAATTTTAAGTCTTCAGAACATTTTATAAGGAAACGTATCCAAACATTTTAAAAACCCGTAGCAGTGTTATATTATTTGTATCCTTTTTTTATCTAACAAAACTAACATATAGCACTTTATCAAGCAGTTTTATAAAGATTTATATCTTATTCCAATCGTAAAGAAAAATGTTTACGCTTTACATTAGAAATCTGCCGTGAAATAATATATTATAAATAAAAAAATAGCCTTAACGTATTATTTCCCTTGCAATCCGATTGTCAAGTAAATTCATTAACACATATGAAGCTACTATATTCAAATGTTTTTTTAAATCATAAATCATAATAGTTAAATGTCTTGATATTGAACAAATTAAATTACAAGTTGTAATAAAAAATGTGATTGAATTAAATTAATTGAATTGTAAGGAAAATTTTCATTGAGGCCACTTTGTGCAGCACATACCATCATTCCACCTTATTGCTCCATCCGACCCTCCTTCTAAAAAAACAATGCGCAATGCATATTTTAAAATCCATCCTTTACTTGTCGAGTGTGGGTGAACAAAGCAAACAAAATCTTCCACTGAAAGCAATCGATTGATGAAAACCGTGTGTAAGAAAACATACCATTCTATGGTGATTGTACACGCACTAACACCAAACGATACACTGTTTGCCAAAAATACCGGGAATTAATTTTCCCTGATGAAAAGCAAGCGCCACGAACGACAAAAAAGACCCCACGTATAAACACCCTCCAGAAAGAAGCACTAGCACTGATTGCGATTTGTCAGATTGTATATGTGTGTGTGATATTATGGACAGTGGTTATGGTTCTGAAGCGTTGTGATCTACCTGCAGCCAGTGATGCCTGTCAGAAGTTTAGTTTTTTCGTATGTTTTCCTTTTTTTATTTTTGCTACGGCATGACTCAGATTTATTTTCAAAAGGAATTTAATTGGAATTCCTATAACGATTGTGCTTTGAAGTGAAACCGATTGGAATAATGGAATCGGCCTGGCTCAATAGCCCAGCGTTTTAAAGCTTCTCTCGGTGATTAGAGGTATTTTAAAAGAATAACTTTCGG
This sequence comes from Anopheles farauti No. 4, assembly GCA_000956215.1. Classification (NCBI taxonomy): domain Eukaryota; kingdom Metazoa; phylum Arthropoda; class Insecta; order Diptera; family Culicidae; genus Anopheles; species Anopheles farauti No. 4. The sequence goes on along the minus strand of JXWZ01013431.1, from coordinate 20,348 downwards.
TCACCGGTCGGTCAAAGTGAAGCCACCTTCCCCCCGTGGCCCGGGCCGATCTGTTAGGAAGAATATTAAAATTTAATATTACGACTGACTTTTAGCACTTACCAAGTCCGGGAAGGATCCCAGGATGCCGGAGACGGTAGGGCGGACGCACAACTGATATTCAATTATCGTGTCCGTTATCAATTTTCCCATCGTGTTCGGGATCCATTAGTGTAGCCTTGGATGGACCCACGTGCCCACGACCTAACTGAGGGAAACGCACAGCGATTTAAAGTAAAAAGCGCGTCGGCACGAATTAAAAGTCTGAATTGTTCTTCCGCCTTCTCGGCCACCTTTCTTCGCCACTAGCCATGTCGCTTCAACAGCGTAAAAGGGGAGATGTTGTTCGCGTGAGATGGAAAATGTCACTGCGATTTATTTTTATCTCTCGTCCTTGTGGCAGCAAAAAAAATACACACACTCCCAACGACGACAAGCAAATGAACCGATGGGAAAATAGCTACTTCCTTTTTAAGGTATTATCGCATACACACAAACACGGGACACGTTTCCGCCTACGCAGCTAACACTCCCATCCCACTCACCCACCCACATTATGCCCACTAATGGAAAACACGACGCCCGATGAATGATTGGAAGCGAAAAAAGGAAACTTTTAGCATGTAGAAGCTTTGGTGCGCGTGGATCTGGGATGCTGGTGCCCGTAAAATTCGCCAACTCAACGCACATAGTGGGCGTGAACAGGAAAAAATTGGTGCCTTTAACAACAACAACAACTACCACCATCATGATCATTATGATTACTGAACTCTGGATAGAATTTAAGACATTCTCCTTGTTTTTGAAAACATAATATTTATTTTACAATCTTTTTACTAGGGTTAGTAACAAACTTCCCAGTTGATTGATGTCATATTTGCGCCGTGAAGTATGCAATGCTTTTAATTTACATTTGAAAAAAACTCAAAACAAACCTTTATCCAATCCTTATCGCACGGCAGCATCCATTGTGCATGAAATGAAAAATGAAGCAAAATCTTTCCTCTGACAGTGGCCACTCATGCTACGCCGTTACACATTTTTCCCCCAAGCGCGACCGGCCCCGTGCCGAATGTGCCCAAGTTCTCTGGAGCTACCCCTTTTTTCCCTAGCCGCTGGCGAGATATTTTTATGTCCGATTTTTTATTGCCAAATTTATCACTCAAACCTTGTGGTGGGTACCGTGCGGTGAGGAACGTGCCATTTCTTGCCATTTTCTACATCCAGTGCTGTGCTTTATTTGTTTATCATCTTTCGGCCACCCGACCGACCAAACCGGTTGCATCGTCCGGTGGCGTTTCTCATCCTTCGCAAACGAGGATGACGAAATGATCAAGCGTATCTGGTAACCGAATTGGTATAACTGAGCGAACGAGCGCCGATAAGCGGGGGTCCGATAAGCTGGAGAAGAATTTGGTTTATTTATTTTCGAAACCCCGCTACCGATTTCTGACTGGCAATAAGCGTTTACGACCTGCTCGTTGCTGTGTTAATTCAGCTCAATTGAAGGATGAGTCTCGAAGGATGAGATTTACCAGAACGTGCAGTTTTAGCTGCAGTACTAATGAGCGAACTTCTGCAGCGTGAAAGGTTTAGCCGTCCTCGGAAAATGTTTCAGATAGGGAGCATTCATGAAAATTTGTTTGTTTAAATTATTCTTCTCTATTTGAGCACGTTTAAAAAGCGTTAATTTGCGCACGTTTGGTGCGTTGCTCATGAAACGTTTTAAAATAGTTATTGATTCAATAATTGGCGACGAGCAGAGAACAATTTTAACAGTGAAAGACGTGGTTATGATGCACGTAAATTAGCAACAAATGATGCATTCATCATCATCAATAAGAAGAATAAAATTTTTAAAAAAATTTGAAAATGACAAAATATAGTTTCCTCCTCTATAAACGTAGAGTAAGTGCACTAATTATGGAGGTGTTTGTTATGGCGTTTTCATGAAAAACTTTATTTCAAATTCATAAACTAAACATGCTACCGGTAAAACGTATATTCTTCTTTCTGTAACCGAGACGATAATTACAAAAAATATAGCCATTTAATTGAACAGCCTCGATGCAATAATTGTTGTTCTACTTCTGAGCCAATTACTGAATTCATCCAAAAAAAAGCAAAAAACCATAACAATAAAGAACTATTGTGTTCATTCAAAATTATAAAACTTCATATTCATTTCGATTTGTGCATGAGATTCATAAATGCAATTGAAGAAAAAACTATAAATAAATCGCTGTTTAGTGCTTCACAATTCTTGCGAAAGCAATTGAAGGTGTCTTATCATTGAATTTGGAGAAACAACTGAATTTGCAGAAAAATCTATTAAACATTAAAAAAGGGCTACTGAAGAAAATGTATACAAAGCCTAAACCCTGCAACTTCATTGTGTATCGCATGGCGCACAGCAAAGCGCATGCGAAATAATACTACGTCAAACGAAAATGAAAAGTACGATGTCTCATGGATAGAGCCATTTGCAAAAAAAAAATGTCCAGGGTTTGCCCCAATGTCAGAATTTTTTTCAAATTATAGAAGGCTCTCTCCCAAAACTGGATGTATCCGTTACCATGCAAGAACTATTATTGATAAAATTCGCAACAACTCTACTCTAGTTGACCAAATTACATCAAATCGTTCAAATGTAGAAACACTATACATACTAGACCTGTTTAAAGCTTTTCTTGAAAACAATATCGTTCCACCTTATTGAAGGGAGATTCAAGTAATGTTTAAAAAACGCAGTTTTAAAATACAATACATCTCCCAACCATCTACAGACCACCCAACCCATGCCATGTTGTCTTGTCTAAGGAAGGAGTTTGAAAGAATGATCTAGGCTAGACTAGACAAATGAATGGAAGAAAAACAATTGTTGTCCCAAACCCAATATGGACTCCGTTAAGGGAAGGGATGCAACGACTGCCTTGCTTTGCTCGCTACGGACATCCAATTGGCTTTCTCTCGCTAACAGGATATGGCTTTAATATTCCTGAATGTTCGAGGAGCGTTTCACTCAATTTGTGTGGACACTGTGTAGAAAAATGGAGCTAACCGGTATATAACGAAAACTTAACAATTTCCTGTACAATTTACGCTCAAAAAAATAATGTATTTCAGAAATAACATGTCAAGCCTTGTTACAACAAGTTGTTTTGGGCTACTCGAAGGATCTTGCCTTAACCCATCACTTTATAACTTATATGTCAGCTAGCGTCAGCTAGCGGATGATGCAGTGGCATCTCTTGCTGGCACTAACTGTAGAAAAAATGGAGCAATCACTACTGGCGAGTTTCAATAACTTGACAAAATGGTCAACAAGGCTTGGCATTGAGTTCTCTACTGAAAAAACAAAGATTGTGGTCTTTTCCTGGAAAGATTACCTTCCGGTACCTCGGTTGATGTTGAAGGACAGTACTATAAATATTGTTAATAGCTTCAAATACCTTGGATTGTGGTTTGGTCGCAAGTGTTTATGGAGAAAACATATAATAATATATTCGACACCACAGTTGGGATATAAAAAAAAGTTATTTTTTTTTAAAAACAACCGTAAGCGGTGCGTCTATACTTTTGAGCTCTCAATAGAAAACTGAAGCTTTTTCCCTAACTGAACCTTTTTATTATTGGCGGAATCGGGAAGTCAATGGTTCTGATATACGGTGTCAGCTATCAGCGTGTTAGGTTGACGATCGGATGGCTTTGCGCGTGCAGACATGCGTCGTCAGCTTTGCACGCTTATTGTTGTTAGATGGGTGCTCCAGTTACCAATCGAAGGCGGCGCGTGTACTTCTGCGTTGTCAGTAATTAATGTGCCGATGTTTATCAGGCTGGTTCGTGCTGGTGCAGGGTATGCTACGTAACTATATTGAATACTTGGTAGCTTATCAAAGGATAAATTTTCTAAGATCCATAAAAAAGACATGGTAGTACGGTAGCATATGTTTTCACTGGGTAGCCAGTACACATATCCAAAGGTTTAGGCGAATTCAGTACCGGTGTCTGCATATCTCTTTGGGATTTATGCCTTCCACGCATACAATGTCTGTCGAGGTGATGGCTGGCTACTATCACAATAGGCAAGTCATCCAAAACTTTAATGAATTCCAGACTTCAGGCCCGAAATCCAAAATCATGTCAACGTGGCATGATTTTCTTGCCTTGGGTGTAGATTCTCTGCTTGCTAATTCCTCTTTGTCAGTTTGCCACCGCACACCGCTAGAAATACCAGAAGAATCCTAAACTATCGATACCTTTATGACATGGGCAATGAAGAACTTTGTCAAAGCCACCCTTCCATAAATAGTTCCAACGCTTTTCAGAGAGATCTTTGGGTACGTTAACTGTGCTACATCTAGTTTCGGCCAGTAAGTGGCAGAAATACTGGAATGAAGACGATCTTGGTCGCCTATGTTATTCTATTCTGCCAAAACTAAAACTACGACCATGGGTCAAAGGCCTGGACTTTGGTCGATCATTCATGAAAACTATGTCACGGTTAACATAAAACCACTATGAGCTAAATGCTCATCTCCAACGTATTGGGTTGTCTAGTACAAAAAAGAGTCCGTGCGGAATCAGACATCATGACATTGACCACCTGTTGTAGTCATGTCAGACTTATGAAGACGCTTGGCCTCAGCACTTCTTATCCATAACGTGTATGTCCAACGGAGACAAGAATAACCTATTTAAACATGATTGAATGCTTAAATAACCTACTATTAGCCACTATTGTTTAGGCCGGTTTCGGTGACGGTTCATTACTCCATGAATTCTCAAAGATGTGCCAAACAAAATTGTTTGCCATAGTTTTAAAAAACATGTCAAACCTATTCAAAATTTGAGTGTCAAACTGTAAGAAAATGCTATAAAAATCAATAATATTAAATAGCAACCAAATTCATATTGTATTTTTTAAATCATGAGTAGATACTCTAAGACATCCTGTAATGAGTTGATTGTTGTCTGATTCATTAAGAATCACATTAATTTTGCCGATAAAATAGAACCGGGTGCGCAAAAATAGCTTAAAAATTGTTCTGTTTTTCTTCCAATAATTGCATTAAATAACTTTAATTTTTATTTTAAAACATAAAATAGGTTGCGTTTGCAAACCGATATGGAAATATTTAAAATTTTAATAGGCCAAAAAACAAGGATTTCCGGATTTTGTTAAATTTTATGCTAAATAAAGAAATAAAATGCAGAACTATATAGGAAAACTAATTTAAATCACTGAAATGCTTCATGGTTTTCCCTATTTCCCATAGCATTTCCCTATCATCCACAATAATATGTAACCTTACTGACGAGCGTAATTACAAACGTTTCGTTAAGGCTTTATACGCGTACCTGAAAATATCGTTCTCCTTGCTGAGTTAGACATCAGGAACGACAAATTGAAACTGACGAACGAATTGCTATTTTCGTTTCAAGCCAACAAAGTCACGCGTATCGTGGAATGCTCATTTGTTTCTCGTTTGCAACCCTTCGGTGTTTCAATAATTGACGTCACATTGCCGTATGCGAGAATGAAATCAAACTGGAAGCAAAACGAGAACGGAACCGGTGTCGAGGTGATTTGGTCTCGCCAGCAGTTCCGCTGGTAGGAAGGGGAAACGTTAATTCAAGAATTAAATATCTCGTAGCTGGATGCGGAAAAGCCGAATCGAAAGACATTTTCCTACCACGTGCCATCGGTTATAGGCCTAAAAAAATCGCATCGGATCACAGTATCCTGCATACACGATGTGGAGTAAGTTTCACGCAGCTGCGACGGAACGGCTGGGGAGGATTTAAGTGCATAATCATGACACAAATTCGGTGCTTCCGCGTTGCTGTTGTGTTAACAGCGCACTTTGTTATGGCAGCCGGAAAATTATGCTAAATTCCTGCCATTACATGCGTGTGCGTGCGAGGGTTTGTGGATCGAAAAAAGAACAGGACAGGACATATTTGTATATTTCATATTTCTATTTTATTCATATTTTTTATGTATTTTTTTTTGCATTGAAATTAACGTAAACGATAAAGCACGAAAGGTACGAAAAACGAAATCTCTTCATACCCACGCTCTTTAGAAAATTGGAATTTATGCACACCCCAGACCGAAACCCTCCCCCTCACTCCTAGCAACGCCCGTGTTCATGCGTGTGGTTGAGTGTGACACCTGTTGGACAACAGCACCCGACGTAAACCGTCGGTTGGATCGGTTGCGTTTATCGGTGGATGGAAGGGTACGATCGGGCTTGCAAACGCACCAGCGAACATATAAATTATGCTGCATAAATTATACGACGCCTAACGCCACCCCAGCATTCGACGGCCAAACTCACCCACTTGAACAAGGGTGGGTGGTACAAAGGAGGCATGGCAGGAAAATGAACTTCTCCATTTCGAAACAAACACCTTCCCTTCTTGGCGGTGCTGTACGACCGCCTGCTTCCCGGGTGGATGGAATATATTTGCACTGTGCTTTTGGTGGGACTGCGTTGTCGCGCGAATTCCTTCAAAAACATCTTTCATGTTAAGAGGGCCGGGCCCAGTGCTCCCCGTTTCCGGACATGATGAATGATTTCGCCGATTCGATGCTACGAAAGCATCGGTCTCGAATAATTTCCTACTACCGCTTCCGACACTCCGCGCCCACCCCGGCCCAAACTTTTCTCCCGCCGTTGTCAGATACGATCGCTTTGATAATTCTTCACCCACGTGGCGTTGGGAACGCGCAAGATGTTCCAGCCGTTGTTTTAGGCCGTTGAGAGATTGTGGAATTTATATTAACGCGCCAGTAGGAAAGTGGCAAAGCCAGTCCGGATGGAACTGTCAACACTGTCGGCCAGGAGTGGCTCACGTAAAATTTACCTTGAGAGTACTTACTGGACGGTCGGGTGATATGCTTTCTGACGAGCGTGCAGGCTTTACCCAGGGGGTGGAATACAAAACACTCTACCTATCTCCAATTAAAATGGATTGAATTTTTTTTTCATTTTTCCTACTACCATCATCACTCGTAGCGAAAACAATTAATCCTGGCACACTTTAATATTTTAATTATCACTTTGCAAAGTAGCGAACTTCAAATTCATAGAATGAATCTACTTTTTCGATATACTTATAGAAAAAACAACTAAACTAACAAAATAAACTGAATAAGCTCGAAGGATAGTTAACCCATTTATTATATTTTTCAAGACACTACAAAATGCTCAATATTTACCATGACACTGCACATAAATCTTTTAACCACTATAGTCCGAATCTATCGTTGGAGCAGAGAACTCAAACGGATGAATTTGGCATTATGGTTCATTTTGACTTAACACTTAAAGAAAATGTTCTGTCCAATGTCTGCCAAATCAGCTTGTGCTTGACTCTAAATGAGACTATAAATTGCCAAATAATGTTCTGTCAGCTCATCGTTACTGAATGATTATGAGAGTAGTTCATACTGCCCAATTTTAGTTTGTTTAACTAATAAATCCATATAAAAATGGATTGTTGGGTTTTAGCAATAGCAAAATCAGGATTCAGCAAAAGGTAATCCGGTAGACTTCTGTGGTTGAATGTTACTTCTCGTTCTTGATGTAAACTAATGCTAATTAATGTACATAATTTATTCGATAATTTATACTGCTGTTTCTGACGTATAGTGCAAAAGTTAGAGCTAGGTCTAATAACACTGTTCTCAATATAATCAAGCAGTTTCTTTGTAATATTGAAAAAAAACGGAGAAAGGGACGGTACAATTTGCAGTAAATGATAAATTTAACACCTTATGTACTCGAACTCGGTGATATAATGCGGTTTGCATAAATGCGACGAATTTTTCAACACTTCATGTTGAATCGTGACACAGGGTGATCCATACTAGTTATGCATAATGTCGGTTTAGTTTTGATAACAGTATTAAAGTAACAGTAGATATATAGTAATTATATATTTTTCTAAGTCTAATTCGTAAGACACATAGATCTTTAAATTTGCAGATATATCATATCATAAGTATGCATTGTTTGTTATGGTTTAAGAAAAAAAATTTAACTTATCATACACAAATTAGTGCATGGAAATAAAGCAAAATCATGGATTTTTTTATAATTACTTAAACATCCTAGTATGCAGTTTAAACAAATCTAACCAACACATATTTAATACAGTTTAAAACATATTAAAGTTATCTGAAAGAATTAATATTTGTTCAATTTTCATTAATAATTCAAAAGTAAATAAGTGTAGGCAATAAGGAATTATATATATTTTTTTAAATGGCTTGATTGTTTTGCGCTATTACATATGAATTCATGAAAGGTTTGATTATTTGGTTTCTATTACACATGAATAGCATATGACTATGGCATGATTTTTTTTTATTTGAACTAATGATTATCTAGTATAAATAATGAAAAAAAGAAAAGAAAAAAAATTATATTCTGTTCATATTAAGATTCTGGAGCTTTGCAAAAACTGAGAATTTGAAATACGGCTATAGGTTAAACAAATCCATACGTCAGAAAAATAATTAAATATCCCGACTAAGCCCGAAAAATATTAAAAAATCCTCCGCACAACACTATTGAAATCAAGTTCATACTCTTTGCTTTTACCATTTTGCCATAATTTGGCATAATACGAAATGTTTTCCGTTTGGTAAGAGTGGGTTTGTCGTAGTATGATTTTTGTTTTCATGATTTTTAATTTGGAAACCCCAATTCTAATTATGTCAAGATTCTTGTTAACATTATTTCTATGTTATGTTAGCAATATTTTTGTTTTTGTTTCTCATGTTTAGATTTAGATCTATGATGATTCTAGGATTTAATTTATTAGAGATTTTTCATAAAATTTTTTACATTGGTTATCCTATCCAACGAACGGAAAAATGCGTTCATATTTATCAACCGTAGGAAACTAATTTTCTACCATGTACTCGACAAAACAAAAATTACTCTTTGAATCATTCTTGAAAATAATTTTAATTCATTTTATTGGTTATTATTGATTATAAATTTAAATTTAATTTATCCCAGGATACTGTTAGAGTTTGATGATTTTCGTAGAATTTATCTTTAGTATAATTGAGATATCTCTTAAAGTCCAATTCAATGATGCAGTGTATCTGGTATGATTAAAATACCATGGCTTAAATGATGTATGTTGCAAAAACACAAATAAAGCTACTCATGACATAATTTTAATCAAAACTTAAAGATGTTTCCTTGTCCTCAACTACAAATGTACATAACATTGTTTTTCACTCGCAACCGTTCCTTCTGGCATAAAGAGCATTCATAGATCTGTCCAGTTTTCTGCTGTTTAATAAACAATACGACATAAATACATCATCAGTGAATACTGCATATTGCCGCTCCAGGAAAGGAAATTAAACTTCACCGGAAGTCACCCATACATCCCATACATGTGGCGAGGGAAATGGAATTATTTTAAGATTAATATTTCTCGAGACGGACTCGCCTCACCGCATTTGCACAAGGGACATTTTATACATTTTGTGGTGAGAACCCCAAAATTCAAAGATAAATGATAACTTTTCCTACGACATCGCCACAAACACCACAATCCAAACCGTTCTTGCTTTGCGAATCCTGATAAGCCGCAGGCAACTCATCACATTTCGCTGTCGTGTGTCCAGGTGCTCCCAGGTAATAGTGCTTCCTTCCTTTCGGTAGCATGAAAAAAAGAAATCAAATAATAACACCAAAAACGAAAGCGTCATCCTCTTGGAGTTCAGAACAGATAGCGGAGCTGCACGACAAGTGCGAACAGGAGCAGCAGCCAGTGAAGGCAGCAAAACACGTTGGCAGAGCGCATGTGACCCGTTTGGATATCGTTCGCTTTTTCGCTTTTCCAAGTTCTGCCGGGGGTAAGAGGGTCTCAAGATATCCTAGAAGCCGGGCAAGCGCTCGAGAGGCATCTCGCTTCCGGGTCACTTCACGCTCAACTCTTCCTACAGCCCTTGCGGGGTATGACCCAGGCACATGATATATTGGACAATTTCGTTAACAAGACACAGTATTCTTCGCGTGTACGCGCGCTCACACTCTTGAACCACTTTTCCCCGTCATTTCTTTCGTCTGTTTTTCCTCCGCAGACTGGCCCGGATGACGGTGGCGGAAACGTACGACAACGAGGCACACTACGAAATCACCTACCTGATGTTCGTTTGGATCGCCTTCCTGCCGACCATCATCGTGCCGTGGATATACGCAGCCTGGGTGCTCTCGAAGTAAGTACCATTTCCGAACCTCCTCAGCAGCAGAAGCACCAATATCGCAACAATGTCAGAGCATTGGGCAAACCACGTTCGTTAGGATGTAAATGCATAAACATCTGGGTATGAGGAGTGTCGTTGGCATAAATGATGTCGTGTTCGACTCAAATCGGGTCTGGCGTGAGAAGAAGCTATCACGATGAAATAATTGACAAATAGCTTCGTCTACTTCAATCCCGGTGCAGTCACAATCACAAGCAGTGATGTACCAAAACTGCGTTTCTTTTAAACTTTTGGATTCTGACGTTCATACAGTGTGTGGAGTTTTGGAGATTCTTTTAAAAATATTTCAATAAATTCAATAAAATCTTTGATCAGATCTGTACGTAATTTAGAAAAAAAAATACAAAAAAACTATACTGACCGCTCTTATCCTCCTGGTTGACTGTCATAAAACTGTAAAAAACTGAATCGTATTTTTTCAGCAGTACATCACTGTGCGTAAGTGTCATCTTAAACTGAACGTTAGCGAGTACCTTCTCGAGAACTTTCTTTCACTGTCTCTTCCTCTTTCTCTACAGTAGCTCTTGCAAATGCCGCATTTTCATTTGCCTGGACTCACTTCACTTACGCAAACCGTCGGAGTGGTCTAGATTGTCCGAAATCTCCGCATGCATTTTCAAAGTGGGCACTATGTGCACTCGGACATTAATTACGAGCACTCGACACCCGGAATTTCAAGCATCACTGCACCGCTTTTAACTGTTCGGTATTCTTCCCTTACCCATTCTAGACCGACGAAAGAACGACTCCGAGGATACTTGCGGCTGTCGTCACGCCGCAATACGAATACCCGTTCGGAGAACTCACTGGACGAGCCGACATCTCCTGGGCATGGGAAGAAAGTACCAAATACCCAGGCCACTCCAATGGCAACCGTTGGTGGAACGCACAAATCGTCCTCGACAGTCGGCCGGAGTGTGTCCGCACGATCTGGCGCCCGTACATCCTCGCTCCAATCCGATGGAACACTGACGGTTACGGGCAGCAACGGTACGGCAACGACCTGCATGAGTGTGGGCAGTGAAACTACGAAGTCACCGGCAGGCCACAGTGCCCGTACGGTCGAGACAACTATCTCACGTCAGTCCTCGGTCGGTAGACCTCGACGTCAGCTACCGCCGCCATTGCGCATCGAGGAAAGTAACTTCAACAAGACACCGTCGGTGAAGTCGAGCCGTACGCTAACGTCATCCGCACACAACTCATCCATCCGGTCGACGGCGAGTCGGGCTAGTAGGGCGAGTAGTACAGCACCACTCTACCCGCGCAGATATAGTACACAGAGCCGTCAACCTTCGCAGCAGCTGTCTCAAGCTGAGGATGAGGACGATGTGAGCTCACTTGTTGGGAACAGTTCCGATGTGACGTCCAGCACATACTGCTGCACTGGACCAGTCGAAACTGGGCCTCTGTACGCGGATGATCCACTCGGTGCAGGTGTGGCGCGACGATCGCAAAGTGGCGCCCTCTCGGGGCCTGTAGCCGCACCCTATCGGCGACGTAGTTCCGCTCAAACGCATCTGTCATCCACGCGACAGTCGCACTACACGTCAAACGATAACGCCGGCGGCGAATCTGGAACTGTCGGACCTCCACCAGACGATGATGACGACGAGTCGGAGATTTTTAGCTCGGTATCGCAACCGTCCGCATCGCGTAAACGCCCTGTCGGCATCCTCAAAGCAACACCGTCGATCGTCTCGATCAGCGAGAGCGAGTACTCGTCGCGCAAGGGTTCATTCAGCACACTGTCACGCGATCTCGAGATCATCGATCAGCTCGAACGTGAACGCAGCATGGACATCCAGGAGATGATTCAGCGTGAGAAGTCCTACGAGCAGTACCTTGTGCGCCAGAACTCGAAGCTAAAGTTTTCGACTAACTTCGACGATTACTTCGAGGCAGCGGCAGCGACTGCGGCGACCTTGCCAGAGCCTCCCATCCCATCACATCAGGCCGGCGGGGCACAGCTTCCATTTAAACCGGGCTCCACGAGCGGAAGTGGAGCACAACTTCCAGCACCACCGACCATAACCTCCGGTAGTATCTCTCCAGGGCGAGCACGATCTCCAATGCACCGGCGTGGCAGCCAGCTACCTGTTGGGCCCCTGGTGCCTGGTGAACGAGTCCAACCGTTTGGGCCGCGACGATCGATCGAGCTAGAGCGACGTTTCCACCGGACGTACTCCACCGGACCTGGATCAACGCGCAGCTCCACCAAGTCGCGCGATCGCATCACCTTTCAAGACGATGTCTGAGAGTTAACAACAGGTGGTGGTGAAAAGCGACCAGAAACAGCTGGTAGCTCCAGCCGAGATATTTTGGTTTAGAAATCCACCACTCTGCTCTGATGGTACTCAGACATCGATCTGTAGGTGATTTTGGAACGCTTCCTAAACGATGTTTCTATATTAAGGAAAGGATTTTTCCTGTTGCAGGATGTGTTTCGCAGCGACTGTGCAAATGATTTTTTTTTCCAATTTTTGTACCATTTTGCATGAATTTCACTAGCTACGAGAGTAGTATACTTATTAAAAATTATTAAAAATTATGTTAAAAAATAGCTGTCGCTTTATACTAAAAATTTAACGCATCGTTGTCCAGAATTCGACGCATATAATAGTTGAAACGTGCAACAACTGTAAAAGACGTCCGCTTCCGTTGATATTTACCTGTTTTTTGGCTGAAAGAGAGGGCTTAGGAAGCTTTCTTTTCCAGCCAACCCAACCTGAACTTAACCAGCGTAATTATTATGTTTTTATTTCATACAGCCGGACATTGGATAATTTTTTGAAATTATTCAGTTATTGGAGAATATTACTTATTGATTCGAAGCACTGAGTTGTCTTGGATTTCTATTTAACACATTGAAATGAATGAGTATTTGACGTAGTACCAAACTCTACTGAAAAAAATCCTCCATTAACATAGAAACATGAAAAATTAACTTACATGAACATCAAGCTTCAAAAGGATGTGTATAAGTATATGCATGTGTGTGATTTAATGCTACTATGATAGGCGATTACCGATAAAAAGTTTACCCATAATTTCCCGCCGATCTTAAATGGTTTGCGTCCTCGCTAGTTTACTACTCCCCAAGTCTTATCCTTTGTTATCGCTGTTTGCTATCATGATGTCAACACTCCATGGGGGTGTGGTACTCAATTAATTAGATGGAAATTGGCTTCCCTCCGCTACAAGCACCTTCCGTGCTCTCGGGATCGAACCGTAGCAGTTGGCGTGTTTGTCTCTAGCTTTGTACATATTTCCCACCGGAACGCGGAACCGCGCCATTTTCGTGGGAGATGATCCACACAAAAACCGCAGCATGCCACCCACCCTACGGCTGGTTGCCTTTGTGTACATGAGACATGGTTAACACCCGTTTGGGACACTCCTTACAGTGCAAGGACGATCTAAGCCCAACCTAGCCCAACGCTTACCGCAAACCGTCGCGTCTCTACAACGTTTACCATATTAGATTCTATTCTCGTGCGGGCTTTGTTTGTGTGGTTGGCGGAACAGTGTTGCGAAAATGATGAGTGAAGGATGAAGGTGATTTCATCAACAATTACTTTCACAACCGGTACCGAAACGAAACGGACGGTTAGGCCTTAAAGTGAATCATCTTTATGCATTTTGCGGCCCAACGGGATTGGCCTAGCATGGTGTGTTAATTTTATAAAACACTAGGGTAAAGACACAGTACTTCTGCAATTCTTTGCTGTTTTGTGACATTTTGCGCTTGATGTGGTAACAACACACTGCAATTTCCCGTTCCGCATTCGAACGCAGAGCCTCGCACAAACGCCTGCAAGGTAGGCAGATCGCTACACACCACTACGGTTGGGCGAAGAGTTTTCTATGTGATTGATTTGGATTAGAAGCACTGTTTTATGATAATTTCTTCTTTATTACTAAAGTTTATTAAAACAATAAATACAATTTATAGCATTATCGCAATTCCACTTAATAATTAAAGTTGGTCCAAAAATCGATTTTGAGTGTATTCCAAAGAGTACCAAGAATACAAAACATTACCATGCACAACATGTTTCTGTACTTGGCAGTGAAATAATTGCAATTATAATATATATTTTTAACTGCAAGCCTACTTGGCAGTTGTTGCCAAACAATGCAATTATAAAATAAAGCAAATTCGAAGTAACAAAAGGGCCTACCTGTTATAGCAAAACCGGCATGTTAAAGGAATATTTTATTCAGCTTCTTCTCGGTATCACTCTCGTACATCGCCACACACAAAAGGCTGTTTGCGATATAACAATGGCGACCATCCGGGAAATCTATTGTGCCGCATGTTCATCCAAAACGCCCCCATCCTCGTTGAAACAAAAGTAGACAATCCCTGTCAGCACTCGAACTATCTCCCGCCACCCCCTCCATTCTCATCTTACCCATTTTCCTGGGCTCATCATCATGATGCAAATGATGGCACACATTGGTACGGGCTCGAGCTCTCGATGCGCTCAATTGGGTAATGGTAATTGAATAGCCATCCATCCGCGCCTACCTGGCACCCGGAAACAAAGCGCCGCTTAGAAGCTAACGCTAGTATTTGGGTTTGAAAAGGGATTTTACAACAATATCCCGCAGGAAAAGCGCAATTAAATATGCCGTACCGCACTGCTTCGGAGGTACGATAATTTCAAACAATTATTACCTAATTACACTACCTAGAGGTTACAATAGCGGTGTTCTGTAGTGCTTCTATAATTTATTCTTTTTTTTAGATCAACATCACATCTTTCAAGACTATCTTTAATAGTGTACGTTGCGGCCAAAACACAAACTACGAAAATTAAAAAAACGAATTGAAGAATCCATACTGTGTGATTTCTCCTAGCAGTAAGTAGACAACAACTTTTTTCATCGAGTGCATGGTGACATAGTTCAACACAACTTAACCACCACACCAACCTAGCGTTTAAGCTTAGTCGTACGTAAGTAGATGTCAAACATAGCAGTAAACACGCAACACAAACATGAAGCAAACCAACATCATACACATACACAATACGAACGATTAGGCTACATTCGATTCGATGACCCAAAATCAAAACTCTCAAAATACACACATCAACACACTCAGTCATACAATAACAAAACAAACATAAAAGGAGGCACAAAATCCCATTCACTCGGTATTGCAAAGTGCGCAAAATGCGATTAGTTGTATTGGGCACGCTCGCACGCGCGATGTGAGGAAACAGCGAAAGCTCGCAGTGGTGGCTCGCATGCAAACTTTCGACGAGCGTGATTTTTTTTTTTTAGCTTGGCTCAACTGATACTAAACTCCTAACTCGTTTCTGACGCAGGTTTGTATCGCGAGTGACTTTTTGCGTCAAGGTATGCAATGCGATGTTTTTACACAGTTTTATGAAATTTTGCGATTACATTAAGGCGTTTGAGAGATGCATTTGCAAAAAAAAACATTTATGTACACAACATTTCTCGTTTATTTTTTTAAATGCTATATGAATGCAATGTTTCTCAGCTTGTTTTAAATATTGTCGAATTTGTATCTTGTTTTATTCATGTTATTCATATATGGACGTCTGACGCATATTGCATACCTGTAGGCGACTAAGATACAGAATTTTATCCCGCCAAGAAAAGGAGAGTAAAACAGTCTGTTTTGCTTGCGTTGCATTTGTCTTTTTAGTTTTTGCAGTGTAATTGTAATGTTGAGTGTATAAATATGTGTATGTGTATCTAGTCGTATCTTGAAGATTGTCGAAGGATGTAAAGCAAACTGTGTTCTCTTTCGTTTGTGTGTGTGTGTGTGTTTTGTATGCAAAAAACAATGGTATCGAATGATAAAGTAAACAAATAATAAACAAGGATCATAAAAAGATCGCCAACACGTATACACATGCACAAAACAAACACACCCACACACATTTACCAACAGAACATCTACTCAAACAACACACAACCTTCCATCAGTATCATTATTGGTAGCAAGTAGTTTCTAGAACATGGCGCTAAGCACAATGGCTGAACGGATCTAAAATGGTAGACGTTTTACGAAGAGTTTGCATTAAATGGATTATAAAGCTGAACAGACTTTACGGAACTTTAGTACACTAAGAAATGGATGTAACACCCTTGTACCGATCGTGTGTGTTCCCCGAGTTGATGTTTTGTGGATCTGAAGAAAATGATTTCACTCCGAATCTACCATTCGAAATACGAATGGCTCACTCAATACATAAAATACTACAGAACAGTTGAGGTACGTGACGAAATGTGTTAGCATTTGAATTGCCATCCACATGCCCTTTTCCCTCATTTCCTTCATCACCTCGTCAACAACACTAAAATAAAAAAAAAACACTGCAGATGCGTCGCAAGGCAACGAATAGTCAATGGCATAACAAAAAAATAAAAGGAACAAGAGCCACATCTTTTCCAATTGGATTTGTCGGTATGCGCCTTCTTCGACCCTCATTGTTATTTGCACCAGATTGGAACGGAGCAGATAGCAATAAGCTAAGAGGCAAACATATTTAACCAAATTTTCTAAACCATTGTGATTAGCGGGTAAACGCAGGTATGTTGATAACTGTGTGGTTTCAATTACAGAATACACCTTATAAAGGTTTGCATAGGAAAGATGTTTGATGTTTAATGTTACTTGTATGGTTGGACTTTTATACTGAGAAGCGAACGATCCCGCTTGTTGACATTGCACAAATTTGCACAGGCACTTATCAGTTGCTATTGTTTTTTTGGGATTTTTTTACCCGCCACCGGGCGTCTCCATTTGGCTTCCGTGCGTCATCAGGCGCCTCCATTTACATATAAAACGATGCGATGACCCCTCGTTGAAGATGATTTGAGTGAAAGTGAGCGTGTTGTTATTTGATTGTTTTCTGCAAATGTTTTGCTTGTCCTCTATTCAGTCATCAAATCATAATCAAAATGTAAATGAATTATTTTTGTGATTTTTTTTATTATAAATATTTTTTTAATTAAACAATAAATAAGCAACTAGTGTTAAAAATGTTGCACAATTACTAGATTTATTTTTAATATCTAATTTGTGTTGCCATTTTTTCGTACAACATATTCATTCGAATGCTAAATGATCTTTTATAGCGGAGCCGTTCTATCGTGTTGGTAGTTTGAGCGAAATCAAACAAAACCAGGTGCCATATATGTAAACGTTAAGACAGTGCCAGCAGCAGGAAGTGCAAACAAAGGTTTAGGGAAGATCAGCTGCCCGTATCCCATTCAGTCAGTGATTTGCAAGACCAAGCCCACAGACAATATGTTATTGTTTGGAATAGTTTAATCTTCTTTCTTGCTACTTGTTCCAAGAAAGGCGATGTGTCTATCAAGAATAATAATAGATGTATAACTTAACACGTTCACATTAGGTAAATATAGGTGAGATGTACTGGTGGGTGGTGCAAACAAAAAAAGCAAAACGAACCAAAATTGTGATCACTATTAACTATTAGACGATGGCCGCTACGTAGCGCGACATTCTGGTTTTACTATTTCTTAACATTTTCTTGCTTTGGTTAGTCCAGAACAAGAATCAAACGTTACAAACGCGTTATCGAATTAACCATTAACTGCGGTGTTAGCGGCAGGTAATCAGTGTTTGTCTGTTTTCATGTGAGATAAAGAGTAAACGCATCCTGAAGAGGTTACTGCAAACACCCGTAATTACATGTTTTAATCAGCATTTTCACCTACGCGTGAAATCGAAAAGTGTGTATGTGCGCATTTTGTATGTGTTGCGTGTTGCTTACGAAAGGGGAGAAAACATGAGCCCATTTTGCGCTGATCCCACCACAAACACGAACCATCGCTGCTGCGGTGGGTGGCTGGGTGAAGCGAACCATCAGTCGTGTAAACATCGCCAATCGATAACTGTTGATGGTGCTCAGCTGTTTCAGCTTCAACGTTGAATGTGTTATTCCTGCCCTAGTCCCTACCCCATCACCACACCCACATGTTATAAAGGTTAAGGTTGAGGTTAAGTGGATATGCCATAATAGAGTGAGAATGAGTTGACTACGTGACGGATTTTACTTTTTTATTGTACATGAAATTCCAAAAAAAAATTAACACTACAATAAAACAATATGGCGTTCCAATTACGTCTATGTTTGGCCTTAATGATGTTGGTTTTAATGGAAAAATTAACTTGATGAGCGCATCTATGAAACGTTCTGTCGTACCGGGTAGTGAAAAGCTACAAGCGCCTAAAGGTATGCAACCTGAACAACGATTCATAAATCGGTTTTATTTGACTGCAAATCGACTCTTTCCGGATCACAATAGCACCAGACTATTTACGGCAACATGCAAATCAATCATTAATAAAACATCTACCTTCTTTTGCGCAGTGCTAACTGTGACGTAACTTCATCAACGCGTTTTTAACTCTTTGTTTTGTGATTTGTGACGAAATTGAAGATTATGCTTACATTATTTACACGAACATTATTTACACGAAAGATCATGAACAGAGATTGGTTTCATAATTAGAATAGTATGGCCCACTTTTTGGCTTATCTAATTGCTGCTCTAGTGCAACAGTGTGATGGAAAATGTTTACACATGATGATAAATATAATGTACGCGAAATTGTGAGCGAAAAAAAAACATTATTAACCGACCGACATTAGAACAATTTATAACATTCTTCTTCTCTCCTAGGCAAACGAATCAAAATGTATAATTACAATGTTTAGTGAACCTAGCTGAATAAAAAAGATCAAGAGAAGATAAAACGATTCTATACATTTGAAGCAACAATAAAAACCACTTTCTTAAGCGCTGTTCCCGTCTCTTTCTCTATCTCTCCTTCGATCGTACGATTTTTTTCTCGTAGTTTCCTAAAAAAAGTGTCAGTCGAAAAAAATGTAACGCCGAAAGGAACGAAAGGATGAAAAAAAAAAACAAAATAAACATTTTAAAGCTATATTTCAACATTAAAAAACATCTCCAGAAACCACCAGACGAATGCAGTTCCCGCATCGGGTGCTAAGAAACGATGACTCTTTTTGATAACATTATAAGAATATATAAATTAGTATTAAAATCAAAAACTCTACCCCGATCCAAGGATGTAAGCTATATGAAACAAAACTGTGGATGTATCGTAATAAAAATCGCAAATAATGGAATAAAGCCTGTAGTGTGAAAGGTAGTATTGAATCAAACATCTCAATCGGTTTGCGATCAAGAGCTCGAAAATTGCGATAATAATTAGGCTACCAAGTGGACAAGTTTAACAATAATCTAACACTACCCAACTTTGGGCAAAAACACGGAACATTTTGGAAATACACCGTTGGAAAAATATTTAAAGCAAATTAGCAAAACGAATTCGAGAAAGAGAGAGAGAGAGAAGAAGAAGGGAACAACAACAAAATAAAAGTAAATAAAACTCTCATACAAAAACACACACGAAATACGCAAACGCTCTAAAATATGTGGGAATGGGAGGAAACAAAACTAAATAAAACTGTGTATGACTATATTTTTCTGCGATGAATTTTTTTTGAACATTGTTTTGAAAGAAAATAGAATGAAAGAAAATAGCACGCAGTACTTCGGTGCAACGTTTTGGCAGCTGTGGCATAATTTTCTCTGTCTATACGGCTCTTGGAACATAGATTCCATGTTTCTCCTCCTTATTATATCTCTCTCTTTCTCTCTCTTTCTCTCGCTTTCTCGCTTTCTCTCTCTCTGTCTCTCTATTGTTTTCAAAAACAATCAATATATATACAAATACAAATACAAATCTCTCTCTCTCTCTCTGGCCTGCTCAGTGTTGAGCACGTCGTGCAGACATGGCCTGGTCGCAAATTGTTCTCCAGGTCGCTCGGTCCATCGCTGCGTCCCTCAATCCCCGGTAGCTCCCAATCTCCCTCAGGTCAAGCTCCACTTGATCCAGCCAACGAGATCGCTGCGCTCCTCTGCGCCTCGTGCCGAACGGTTCGCAGACGAGCACCTTCCG
>JXWZ01013430.1:0-63603 GCA_000956215.1 Anopheles farauti No. 4 | reverse complement strand
CATAAATTGAAAAGCCTATCCATTTCATTTTTTTATTTTATTTTATTTTTTCCATCTGTCCTTGCGCTGGAACCTTTAGTAAAACGAAGACTAAGTAATTTCCTTCCGACGATATGTCTCTATTATGGGACATCGAGTATTTGATCTAATAATACACACTCATGTACACCGCGAAAAGGTGTATTTTCTGTGCGTCTATTTTAGTCTTATAAAAGCACCATCACCATGGCATCATTGGATCCATGGATGCATTTATCAATTAGCGACCGGATTATGTTTCATTGCTGGTAATCATGCATCCGGTTCAGTATTTTCAGTGAAAACATGTTTACATCCTTCAGTAGCGAGAGGCTCGAACATGGCTCCATGGAAATACGCCTTCCACACCCTTCACTTCCTGCCGGAATGTACTCCAAAATAGCAACACAGTCAACAGCGGGTTTATCAATTTACGCGCTTACTTTCATTTCGCAAAAGACATGCAAGCCTTCTCCTCCAAACGTCAAATACCTTTTTCCAAGTAAACTACCTAGTGTTACACACATCGTTCGAAAGTGTGGGAGCGCCATTGGAATTCGTACGTTTCGTGCGTTAATTAGTGAACACAAGTGTCAAGCTCTGCCGGGTGAGCAGTCTGCAGCATTAAAAGGCTTAGCACACTCCTCCCACGGACACTCTTATTACCCTTCATCTTTCACGTTTCGTAATGACTTTTTGAGAAAAGGAAAGGGAGCATCTTGGAGAAATTGTCAAACAAGAACTGTATGGTCGTTTTTCTTCTTCTGCAATACTCTCTGCAAAGTGATATAAAGTTTGAAGTCATCATCAGATAATGTGCATGTATGTCAAAGAAAGCTCATCAAAAGCAGCCGGATTGTGCTCCGTTGAAGTTTTCGTTCAGATACGCTTACAGGCATAAGTAGAAGTTTTTTGACAGACGTTGTCAGTTATTCAAAAAACGTTACATTAAATTACCGAAAGCATGAAAAGTAACTGAAATCAAAACTTGAAAGTTTGTCATTTAACTGAAATGCACAAAAAAGTACATATAGTGCATTTAATTAAACACAAGGTCCATAATTGTAACCCAATTTAGGATATCCGATTATCTGTTCAAAACATTGATCCTTTTGCATACATCAAATTGATTTGTTTAATTAGATCCGAAAACTTGAGCATCTTATTTTATAAAAATTTGCAGATTTTCGCAATGTTTTTAACGTTTTCCATCTTAATCAATAAGAGTTCGTTTCCATTATATACTCCATTTCGGGGAAAATTTATATTTGATTTCTTATCATGTGCAATTTTCACATGAGACAGACATAGGTAAAGAGAGAACACCTATGAATTTCATACTTATTGTACGACACTCCTTCGGAATTCAATTCATTAATGTTACGATATACTGGCTGGCAGTGCCGGGAATAGACACACTGCACGAACATACACCGCTTAGTCGTTCGTTTCCTTCGCACGAAGGTATAGAGTGGAGTAGCATTCGCGCGCTGCTCTAGACACTCAAGGCATTTACCCACCAGCATTGGTACTAGGAATGCATGCTCGATCTGTGTATGGTACGACAAAAACACACAAACAATCCATCACGAAATATGTGATGAACCTTTCGTGAACCGTCAAGTACTATTCTCTAATGAAAATATATTCAAGACAATTTTTTCCCATTACTGCGAACCAGCACCATAGCACATAGATCCACATCAGTCTCACGGCACACAACAGCGGTCTGTGATTGTTGGTTTCGCGAATGGCCCGGGCTCGGTTTTCCTGTGTTATGTCCTCAATGCTGATATGGATTTCGCCCGTTTCTACTCTGCCCTATGCTTTTGAGTGCCTTTGCTGGTATAGTACTATATCGGTTCCGGACATAGGGCAAGTAGTGACATGCGTACGTCCTCCGACTTGGCGACACTGCTGTTGCAAGCCCTGTGCATGCGGAAAAGGACGATGTTCTGTTTGTTGTTTTTGTTTCATTATAATTAATGAGATGTTTGCAGCATAAGTAATCAATTTTCATTTGGCTAGAACGGCGCCTCACGGGGTCGCGACAACAATGCGGTGGGAAGATTTTACTGTGTTTTGCGTGTATGGCTCACCTACCCTGTGGCTGAGGGGCCATGCCATTTTCGAGGCCGTCGCATGGTCGGGAAAACCGCCCGGAGATTGAATGGTTGTGGTTTTAATGTTAGATACCGCGTCACTGCTCTCAAAATCTGAATTTATCTTTCAAGGCATCACAGCATGAACGGTCCCAGGCGCCCTGAAGGCGTATATATTTTATTCATACGCCACCGAAAGTTCATCGGACAGGGACGTAATAAATTGCACAGCTCGCTCACCTGCGAGCGCTCACTTAGCATGCCAAACGGGGGAGGGTGGATTTAACACAAGCACACGCGAAAACCGCAGTGGCTTTCAATTTCCGTTCCTGTGGGCTTTCATCCCTTCTCACTAGAGGAAGCGATGAGATGCGTCGATTATTTATTAATTTGCCACCTGAATGGTCGCACCGTATGCAAGGTTTCACGGAACCATACCGACTACTAATATGTCTATATCTGATTTAGTGATTCTAATGTGGCCACGGTGATCTGTAATTCGATTCCTATTCTTCCATTGTTAACAGTGCACTTTGAAGCTCGTCACTGATATCCATTTTCTTGCAGATGCTTAGTATCGAAGCTGTTCGATGTGTGCTCCAACAGCACCCTGGAAGAGATGGAACAGCAGGAGGAGGTGAAGGTGGCCTGGGGTACGGGTATCGCCGGACACGTGGCCGAAAGTGGTGAACCTGTAAATATACCGGATGCTTACCAGGTGAGTACCAACCACCAACCGCGCGCCAAAACCAACTAGATGTGAAGGGTGTAGAGTAGTTGGGGCACTGTTTATTATGTCGTTTGCTGCATAATTGATGCGCATGCTTTTGCTTCGACTGTGCTAGGTTGGTAATGTGCACCGCGTGTGCGTTACACAAAATCTAACCCAGTTGAACCCATTTATACCATTACCTGAAACGAATCTAAATCTGACGGAAACGACCTGTTGATTGTAGCGTACAACGGGTCGCCCGTCCATTGCCACAATGGCCTTTGTTTGCAGGTTAGGGTGCTATTCCACCTTTCAGGACCCATTGGGCATATACAGGGGTTTAGGTTTCTCTTCTCAATCCCACGGCCATGAGAAATTTATTAGCTCCGCTAAACTCAATTAGAATTAATTCGTCAGGATAATGTCGGCAGCATCGAAGGTACGAGGTATTCGTTGCTCAATTGTTTAAGTGCTACACTTGTTGAAAGATTTATTGACTGTTGTATCTTTCATTCACATGAAATGGAAATCTCGTTTGTGTTGGAAGCGATTTTTTACCAAACTTGTACATTATATACTGATCAGAGAATGCAAAAAAGGTTCATGAACCTGTGTGGAAATCAAAACGGACTCGCTAATAATCATGCTATTGCATTAGCTGAGTATAACATGTTATTTCATATCGGTGAAACGGACAATAGTCTTGTAATTATTTGAGCGTATATTGTTGACAAATAGAAAATATCAAAATAAAACACCTGATTTAAAATTTATTTTCAAATTTCTTCTCGACTCTTTTTTAGTACTAGCTTGTTCTGGTGTAATTTGTTCAGTATTTTCTTGTTAATTCAAAATAAATCTTCGATTTTACTTTATTAAAAGCACATATAAC
Source organism: Anopheles farauti No. 4 (assembly GCA_000956215.1). Classification (NCBI taxonomy): domain Eukaryota; kingdom Metazoa; phylum Arthropoda; class Insecta; order Diptera; family Culicidae; genus Anopheles; species Anopheles farauti No. 4. The sequence continues at coordinate 59,879 of JXWZ01013430.1, read as the reverse complement.
ATTGGCATGGACAGGATTCCAAATTGAATACATAACAATTTAATAACAGCTTGTAATAAACTTTTATGAAACAGTATCAGTCTAGAAAGCCAGTAAAATGGCAGGCATGACTTCGGTCGTTACGCCAAATAGAAGAAGAAGAAGTATATTGAAAAATCTTATTAATTTTTCACTCACGCCGTGTTCGTCATTATCGTGGCTTTTTATGCTAAATATTTTAATTTTGAACAACCATGTAGCATAATCACTTTTTTGTGAAAAAAAAAACAATTAAAAATTTTACTATTATTCAGATTTGCAAAAAAATATACGAATGAAAGTACAATAAAAAAAATTGATTCTTCATTACACACACATTCTTCCACATACCCCCACGCATTACGCATTCTATTATATTGCACATTTTTAATGTTCGATAGGGTATCATGGGTTGTTTTTAAATTTGACATTTTTCTATACAGAAATCAATTTTCCTTGACAATTCTGAACAATTTTATGCTTTTGTTGCACTAATTGTTTGTTAATATTTTGAAAACGGTTTATGTTATGTTCACATGTTCATAAATATCCTGGGGCATTAAAGTGCCAGTGCATTTAACGTACTGTGCTAAAAGATCGCATGACATAATCTCCGATGGCATAACTGATAACATTACATTTATTCAACACAAAAATCGTATGATCTAAATACATAGAGTTTAGATTAGAAAATCACACTAGTTGTGGACAACGCTATTTATGTGATTGAAAACTACACAGTTCAGTTGACACTAGGACTAGTCGGAAGGTACTTGTCCGGGTCAACGTTGGTTTCGGATTTTTCCATTCCAGTATACTCCGGATCGATAGTCTTGGTCATTATGCCAAGACTCTGCTGCAGATGCCAACGGCGCGTAGCACGCAGAGTCTTCGCACGACGGATCGCACTGGCCAGCATGAACGCACAAACTGCTCCCAATACCTGCACGAAGGCAACTGCGACCGTGCCGGTCGCGATCAGCACTGATCCCTGTGAGATCAACCAGGACAGACGCGAGTAGCAACCGTAGTCACGCGGCATGCACTCTCCTTCGACTGGTGGCGCTGCACAACACGTTTCCGGATACTCCATCGTATTTTCATCCGAGGGCAAGAACTTCAGCCAGTCGCTGTACCCATCTACACCGCAACACTCAAGCTGTGATGAAAGGAAAAATGGCTCAATAAGCTACAAAACCCAACCGTACACCTACGCTTTGAAACGCACCGTGTTCTGCAGCATATCGATTGGGTTGCGATAGCCTTCCACCTGTTTGTAGTCAGCCATCGAATCAAAGATCTTCTGGCGCACCATATTTTCCACCTGACCACGCATTACGAATGCGGTGATTGCTGCAGCCAATTGCAGCACAAACACGCTGAGCAGCAGCACACCATACTGTATTTGTTGAAAATGAAAGGTTTTTTTTATAAGACATCGAATTCGCTTCTGAAGGGACAGTCCACTACTTACGATGTTAATCATGGCCGTGCTCTCCTTGAGCGCACCGACACATCCGAACAGAGCAATCACCAGCAGGATGATTCCGATGGCAATCAGTAAATTTGGTGGTACGAAGAAGTGCGAATCGATAAAGCTCTGGAAGTCGTCGAACAGGTTACCGATCGCGACGGCCATCGACAGGAGCATCGCAGCAACAACCTGTTGATGTATATGTGTGTTAGTGAAAGTTAGTCAGTACATCAGTTTGTGTATGACGTATACATCTCCCTTCTGCGATGTACACAAGTACATCAGTACTTGTGAATGACGTATGCACCTCCCTTTTGCGGGAATGCACCATTCATTACTCACTCTAGGTTTTTTTTCGAATACAAGAACACATAAGGTGATTTTGAGGAGATAACGAACAATGTTTGTGACCAATCGATTATGGTTTATGATATTTCACCATCCGATTGAACCTGGTGTTTCAACGCCCTTATACTCACCGCAAACGTAATACTGATGACAAAGATCATGTACTTCACACACTTCATGTTCATATTAAGCTCGTACCGTTCCGACGCCATGTTTATTGTATTTCGAAAATTGGCTTTCAAATTTATGTGCCACACTACACCGATTATTCTTAAATCGAATGCAGGATACGGTAAAAGCAAAAGTTGTGCACTTTCAAGGTCACTCAGGAAAAGTTTATCCCCATCAAGCAACCTGTGCCTAATCCACGGTACCGAACTTGCTGGTTTTCTGTCAACTGAAACGCAAATGGTGTCACGCAGCACTGATTGTGTTAGCCAAGCCAGCAGCAGCAATAGCGAGAGACTTTTGCGCTATCTTATCAGCGACAGCAAACAGAGATAGCACTGAACCTGCTCTACGGTCACAATTACTAGCACGTATCTCCTTAATAGTTGGGTGCTGTTGTTCTTTTATTTGCGCTACCTTTACCTGCCATGGTCGCTTATCAGAGTTGCCTTTCCACTTGAGGGAATTGCCACACACCATGCACCCAGACGTAACATGGCCACCTGGGTAGGCGAGTGTTATATTTGTGTGTATGTGTGTTTGTGTGCGTTGAAAATCAATATCCCACACATCTAGGGTACGCGTGGGTCAGATATGTACTGAGTCAACGCTGTTTGTGCTATGCTATGCGAACTGGCCCAGATAACTCTTCCGGGGTGTCCGGAAAACCACAACCCGATTGTGGTTGTCTCCCGTGAGTCCTAGAAGTTTGTAAGTTCCTCACCAGCGAGCGCTAGATCAGGCCAAACAAAAGTCACGAATTTCGTCCCCAAGAGTAAAATACAAATACATAAACCATCAAAAAGGGTTTTCAAAGGCATCCCGTCATGATCATTATCTCCGATGGACCGAATGATTCATGAACGGAATTCAAATAAATTCTTCTTGCCCACCGCAAGGGAACACTTCTTCTCGTGTTGTTAGTAATCAATTTGGTGTAATGTAACGTTGGTCGCATCGATATGATAATGAAAGAGACTTCGATCGTATTTCAGCTTATAGTCGGTAAAGACTTTCTACACTTTCTATAGTTTCATGTCGTTGCCGTGACTTAATTTTCTTCTTTATGTTTAATTTGCATCAATATGTTTGCTGTTTTTATTTCCATCCAATCATGATACCAAAGTTCTGTGCTTAGAAGATGTGCTATGGCAATATTGTACCGTGTTCCACTTTCTGTGTACAGGCCGTGTAATCTCTTTTTCTAAGTAATCCGCGAAACTTAATCCTTAAAGCTCGGTGCTTTTTGCTGTTCTTTAGTCGTTTGAGAGATAGCTAGCGAACAACAGAGCGTAGAGCTGATGGTTAGTAACGCAATGAATGCATATTTCATCAGATGCCTCTTCATTTGTTGTTGCACATAGCAGTTCTACCAACTTCAAGCGAACCAAGCCCTCAGTTTCGATTTGTTTAAAATTGCCACTTTCATTTAAGAGAAATATTTTACGCTTATGAAAAAGCTCAACTGTTCCCTGAATCCACCTGCAACCGGCTCATCATGACGCATTTGGTAATTAGGTGCTAAATACATTGAGTTATTTCTCTGTTTCGCAAATTAAAAGACATGTCATTTGTTTGTATGTCTCGTGAGTTTTAGTTGTTGAAAACCTGTTGCATAATACTCAGAAATTTTCGTCTGAATCAATTTTCATAATCAGGAGTTGATAATACTTATGTTGTGAGAAGTATTTCAGTTTTTCTGCAGAAACCGCCGAACCTTTACCTCGTCGTTTTACGGTTGAATGCGGTAATCATTTCTTTTTGTACGTAAATTATTGTCCGTTATTTGATTTCTGATGGGATTTCGTAATCATTTTCACTGAAACGTTGCGGAACTGGTGCTGTCCATTTGCCGGCATGGTCCAAATTTGATTGCATTATATGAAGAACTAAATTGGCATCATTTAGATTGGTTTGGTGAAATAACTGTTAAATAAACTATTTTATTAAAATAATTTATGAATAAAAAATGGTTTCATTTCAGTTATTAAATTAAATACGCTAACGAAATTGTTTTTCGATCCACTGAAACTACGAGCCCTCCACTCTTATGCGATTCATTTAGACTTCTTTTCTATCCTTTTTCACTCTACAGGATGAACGTTTCAACCGAGAAATCGATGTACAAACTGGCTACCGTACAAAGGCGCTACTCTGCATGCCGATCAAGGACGCGTCTGGGGACGTGGTCGGAGTGGCGCAAGTGATAAACAAACAGGGTGATCAATGTTTTAGCAGCGCGGATGAGAAGGTAAGCATTAGTGGAGCCATTTTCATTTCTTTGGAAATCACTAAACCAAAATCTATTGCACCATCAATCCGCTCGTACGGCCCAGTGATTGATGGTGAATAACAGCAACACCATAGGTTCGTATTTGTACAAAAACCTACTCTCCCAGAGCTTTTAATTATGCTCACTATCTATCCAAACATCGACTGTGCAGTGGTCGGTTCGATTTGATAATCAATTAAAATTAAATAACGCTACGGAATTGTGTAAAACTACAAAGCGAACGAGGGTGATGAACAAGGCAGTGCATTAACCCTTGGGTAGCTTCCGTTTGCGTTTCAATTAGTAATTGCATTTTTATGCATTTGCATCTCTCCACGTAAATGTTTTAAATCAAAATGCCAAAACAACCACATTGCGGTTTGCGGTCGATGTGATTAAAGGGTTTTTTCATATCTCTTCTGGTTTATGGTTTTTTTCCTGCCATTTTTCACTCGGATCTATCATGAGTATCACGAATTATTTACAAAAAAAAAACGAAGCTATATAAAAATAAAACATAAATTAATGTAAAATCTTGAAGATCTTCGAAATTTATCCACATTCTAATAAAAATTAATAGATTAAAATTTGCAAATATTTTAATTTGTTATTTTTTTTCTTATATACTAATTTTTTTCGCATTCTTGTATAGTGTTTAGTGCATACTAATTAGAGTTACGAATGTTTTACCCTAATTGTAATTCTACTGACTTCACGGAGCATTAGTATGTCGTTCTAAGCCGATTTGTGTTCGATTTTGAGTTGTCTATTCTCTAGATGCAAACAAATTCCGTTAAGAAACATTATATTTAGAATATATAGAATTTAATATTTACAATTCCATGTCGCAAAGAATAAAAATCGAATGATCAGAATAATAAAGACTATTTGGTATTATTTTCATTTTGAACAAAATGGACTTTGGACTCTTATTCTTGGATCCTTGGTCCTTTGTGTCCTTTGACTTTTTTCAATGGCCATATTAATGACCAAAATTATTTCAATTTTTTTTTGTATGGATGTACAAACATGAAAAAATGTACATTGTTAGTAGCAATGGCGAACACCCAACAGTCCAATAACATATGTTTAATAACGAGCATTCCAATGACCACCCCAAAATCTTTCAATATTTCATCAATTTTACTAAGTTTATACCCCTGCAATGAACTTTATGAGCCTGAGTGTAGTAGCACCTCGTCGTGCGAAAGGGAAATTTCAAAATGGAAATACTTCTTCAACAATATCAAACCTTATGCGGTATGAAATCAAATATTGGCGTATGAATCATTTCAGGACACCCCTCGGAGGCGTTAACCAAAAATGCACCCGCTTGCAAAGCATTTATCTCGCATTTTCATGTTGTGGTTTCCCTTGGAAACAGGATTTTTGTTGTTGTAATCCATTATACAATATTAATATTGAGTTCTAAACAGAACAGCGTGTGGTCGAAAAGAGTGCGTAATGTTTACCGCAAAAACTTGTTATTATGCAGCTTTCTGTTATGCTTTCTGATCGTTTTACTGTGTTGACGGAAATTGAAAAGCGTGTGAAAAATCATGAAATATTAAAATTATATCCTAGCCACAGCTTGGTGGCGCGTACAGCTGAGGTGACACTCGAAATACCAATCGGCCATATCCCTCCCGGCAACCTTGTTGCGAATGTTTCCCTCATGTTGAATTAAAATCACCAAAACACATATAAAGCACATGAATTGGCAAATTTTCAACACCACGCATTTCCATCCGAGCAGAACAGTATGTTGTGAACCGAGACGGCCGAGATGAGATTAATGATGGTTGGGGTTACATAAAAAGCATCGCGAGCGAGCGGTAACAACTGGCGCGATGGACCCTCGCTTTTTCATACGTTTCGCTCGGTCACGCGGGGAATGCAATTTATTTATCGTGTACACTTTGGCGGAAGGCGAGAGACAAGGAGACAACGTCATAATGGAGAGCTTTACTGCACAGTCGTAGCGAATATTATGTGCGAATTGTTTGTATTGAGTGTTAAAACCGTGCATTTCATCATACCGATCCGTAGGGACCAAGTGAACTCACTATAAGCTGATTTACTTTGTTATCCGTTCTCACCACGGCCTCTCACTCGGGGGCTTTTGTTTTATTCGAAACTTCCCTTTTCATTATATTTTTGTTTTGTTTTGGCAGATATTTTCGTCCTACCTGCAATTTTGCGGCATTGGTCTTCGGAATGCGCAACTGTACGAAAAGTCACAGCTGGAGGTGAAGCGTAACCAGGTGCTGCTCGATCTAGCCCGGATGATCTTCGAGGAGCAGAGCACAATCGAACATATGGTCTTTCGCATCCTGACCCACATGCAGAGCTTAATACAATGCCAAAGAGTGCAGGTTTGTACGTTCAAGCTTTAAACACGATAAGCGATTGTAATAACACCCCACATTGATCTTCCAACAGATCCTATTAGTACACGAAGCGTCCAAGGGTAGCTTCTCGCGGGTGTTCGACTTCGAAGCCAATGATCTCAGCGGTGAAGACGGTGATGCTCGCACGAGCCCATTTGAGTCCCGCTTTCCGATCAACGTCGGAATTACTGGTTACGTGGCAACAACTGGAGAGGTATTTCGAAATCATCCCTCATTTAGTGAAAACACGCGACTAATCTTGAGCGTTATTTCTTTCTTACCTGGGTCTCGAAGACTGTAAATATCTGTAACGCATACGAGAATGATCGATTCGATCCGAGTGTCGACGAGGGGCTCAACTTCCGCCACAAAACCATCCTCTGCATGGCGATAAAGAATTCATTAAGTCAAATTATAGGTGTAATACAGCTGATCAACAAGTTTGATGATCTTGTGAGTACCTTTGCAATTGCACGATATACACGGTCCGCTTGATTGATGACTGTTTTTTTTTTTTTTTTTTAGATTTTTACCAAAAACGATGAGAACTTTGTCGAGGCGTTCGCCATTTTTTGCGGTATGGGCATCCATAATACGCATATGTATGAGAAGGCAATCATAGCCATGGCGAAGCAGAGCGTCACGCTGGAGGTCCTGAGCTATCACGCTTCGGCCACCATCGATGACGCGTATCGGTTACGGGTAAGCTTAACGCTTCATCATTTTTCCATTCAAATGAAACCCTCAAATTAATTTGTCTAAACTTATTGCTCTACCACTACCACAGCAACTAAAAGTGCCATCGTCGGCGTTCTTCAAACTGCACGACTTTAAATTCGACGATCTAATGTTAGACGACGACCACACGCTCAAGGCGTGCATCCGAATGTTCCTGGATCTAGATTTGGTCGAACGGTTTCACATCGAGTACGAGGTGCTGTGCCGGTGGTTGCTGAGCGTAAAGAAAAACTATCGCAATGTGACGTACCACAACTGGCGGCACGCGTTCAACGTGACGCAGATGATGTTCGCGATTCTCACGTCAACGCAGTGGTGGAAGATATTCGGGGAGATTGAGTGCCTTGCGCTGATCATAGCCTGCCTGTGCCACGATTTGGATCACCGTGGGACCAACAATTCGTTCCAGATCAAGTGCGTCTCTTATGCGAGTTACATGATAGAATGATTAGTTCGCATGTAAATGACTCTTTTCTCCTCATTTGACAGAGCCTCGTCTCCGCTGGCTCAGCTCTACTCGACGTCCACGATGGAACATCATCACTTTGATCAGTGTCTCATGATCATCAACAGCCCCGGCAACCAAATACTATCCAACATGTCCTCAGAGGACTACAGCCGTGTAATACGCGTGCTGGAAGATGCCATCCTTTCCACCGATTTGGCCGTTTATTTCAGGTAAGCTTATATTGCAATAGACTCTGTTATAGTGTAGTATGTAATAATAACTTTAACTGCTTGTTGTTATAAAAACAATTAACTTATATTTTTGTATCTAGTATCAATGTATCAAACTAATAATATTACTTATGAAAATTGCTTGTGCATTAGTACGTGGAATTTAAAAAAATAATGAATACATTTTTTGGTCAACCTATTCATTTTGTTATAATCAGTTTTGTGTTGGTTTTTTTAGTTTTGTTACTTGTTTTAAACCCAGTTATAGTCGTTTTTAATTATTATAATACATTTTGTAAGGTGCTAAAACAATCGTCATTTGACTACTTTTAGCGCCACTTTTTAAAGCTTTTTTTTATTGCACAGAAAACGTGGCGCCTTTCTGAATTTGGTCGAACCGACCACCGAAATGAGTTCCTGGCAGGCGGAAGAACCGCGGTCACTACTGCGTGCTATGAGCATGACCGTCTGCGATTTGTCCGCCATCACGAAGCCATGGGAGATCGAGAAACGGGTCGCCGATCTGGTCAGTTCGGAGTTCTTCGAGCAGGGTGACATGGAGCGGCAGGAATTAAACATCACACCGATTGTGAGGGTTTTTACCACTGTTTATGTGCCTTCATGTCCAATTATACAATTTTTTCTATTTGCACAGGACATTATGAATCGGGAAAAGGAAGATCAATTGCCAATGATGCAAGTTGGTTTCATCGATTCTATTTGTATACCCATCTACGAGGTAAGGATTTTGCCTATCGATAGTAAATCTAGTTTGATACACTACGTTATTGTTCTTTTTCTTTGTATTCACAGGCTTTTGCTACGTTGTCCGAGAAGCTGTCCCCCCTCATCGAGGGTGTGTTGGACAACAAGAAGCATTGGATCGAGATGGCTCAGAGCGCGAAGGAGGTGTACGCTAACAATAATAACACGAGCGAAAACAATAACAACAATCACAAGGTTCACTGCGCAGATCACCAACAGCAAACCGACGACCAGAAGGAGGGCGAATGCAATCGTAGCCCGCTCGGATCACCTACATGTAATGGAATACCGCGTAAGCTTTCCCTTGAACCCGATTGTACTGATAGTGGTCACAACCACAGTATAGGTAGCCAAGAGGGCGGTGCGACACTAAACTGTACTAACATCAAGGAGAAAATCGTCGGCCGGCTTGGTGTCGATCTGGCCTCATCGCCACCGTACACGGACAAACCTTCCTTTCTCGTAGTCGGTCAGAAGGGCAACGGGTGGGTTAACGGGGACAAGGTGCGTCTCATCCGGCTCTCGTCGTCCGATGGCAAAACGAGCGAGCTATTACTGGAGGATCAGCAGCAGCAACGACATCATCCACCCGTGGACGAGATGGTAGATAATGTGCTGGATTAGGGCTGTGTCGATCGATCGATTAAAACTGTAAAGTAACTGTTACCTTTCCAGCGCATATCTCTTTCTTCTTTATAAAATTGAGAGCGTTGAGGGCTATTTTAATACTATGTTAATTCATACCGAGCATACTCTAGCAGCTCCCTACGGGAATTTTGTGTACCTTCCTTTCTATCAGCACCATGAGCTCCTGTATCTATCCTCTATTGGCATACTACGTAATGATATGTTCTAATGTAAATATCATAGGTAATTGTTTGTTTTTTTGTTACATATTTGTACGATCAGTACTAGCAAAAAAATTTTCCAACTATTCAAACCCATTGACACACCTCCCCACTCCTTTTTGAACTACCTAGTGTCCCCTAGACTTTTCTGTTTTTTTTTTATTATGCACAACTATTTCTAACTATATTAAGATCAATTATATTATAGTAGCAACACAACTGCAACATGAACTTTCTTACAGTAGAGCTCTATTTTTAAATAATAAATACAATCCCCTATGGAAGAAAACAAGAAAGAACCGAGGAACCATAACTTGAGCACTAGTCAGCAGAATAATTATTTAATGTTAACATTTGAAAGCTCGTTGTAAGCTGGGGAGAGAACAAGTGTGAAAGGAAGTTTTTAAAACGAATGCGTTAAAAACTATTAAAAAATCGTGAATTGCATCCTCTATAAGTACACGTAGCGAAAAAGGGCAAAAGGCAAAACATGAAACCCAAAGTCAATGATTTTGAAAAGTGCTACAAGAAAAACAACGCTAAGAACCTTATAAGGACCGAAATGCAGGAGTATTACTTGTTCGATGTGGACCATTTATAATTATGTAATTGTATGGAACAACCACTTTTGCTGTACACACCCACACACAACCAACCGTTGTTATTGTTGTTATGCTTATTGAAACGGACGATTGTGCATTTGTTTCTTTCCCTTCGGCCACGCACATGAGGACGCTTTGATGAATTTGTCTGTGTATGCGTGTATGAAGGTTTGTACGTTATTAAACAGCGAGTGGGAGATAATGGCTCTAAGCATGGAATTGCAGGAATGAATTAAAAAAATGTTGTTCGTGATTAACTGGCGAATGGAATTTTGAACGAATTTTTTGGGCACACGACGGCCAACCATCTAATGGTGTAGAAAATGTAGTAAATTATTGTAAAATCTAAAACACAAAGAACAACAATCCCCCCGTGTGCAAAGCAAAGTCTCCTTTAAACGTGATGTTGGTCGTATAAAGTTTCTTCAATGTGTCATCCATCGATGTGTGCGTGTGTGTTTCGGAGTAAGTGTCGCGTGTGTGTATGTGTTATTTTTATTTACTTTGTTTGGATCACACAGGTGTTAAAATTTATTGGAACGGCCAATATAGTTTTTAGATGATTAAATGACCTTTTTGCAACACTCAACGCCCGCCAAAATAGTTCCGAATGGTACGCTATCAATTGAACATCATTGTGTTTTGCAACAAAATGTTAATTTATAATTAATTTTATTAACATATTTTTCTTTTTTACACACTTAACTTAATATATGCATCGAAAGCTTGAAATAGCAGCCCACAGACCACACAAACGCCAACACTGATCCACATACGTGTGAGATAGCAACACATTATCCTGCAGAAAAGGCTTAGTAATAAAGTGTACTATTTTCTGAACATGCCGTACTAATTAGCTGCTAAATGGTTTTTAAGTTTATCCGAAAGTTTACCTTCGGTTTCCGCGCCATTCAAAATTCCGCGTTGTTCCACAATTTTATGAAAGATGTTGCTCGTTTTTAACGAATAGCTGTTAAAATTTTGACTGCTTTTTATTAATCCATAATCGTGTAAAACCTTCGCTTTTTAAACCCTTTTTCGTTATTGAAATCAAGATTCCTCGTTCATATTTTCGCTCAACTGTAGCGCCATCTAACGGGAAAATGACACGACCAGTGTGGAAACAGGGCGAAAGTTTTCGATCCTACACGCACTACATAGGAGAAGTAGTAGGCCGTGCGCAGGATCCAATACATACGCGTACGCACGTTTCCTCGCCATGCTATAGCATCAGGTTATTAACTTGTTGATCGAGTTCGAGTTCCATTCGTGCCAGAGAGATGATGTGTTGTGTCTTGTTTCCCCGAGTCCTAGCAAGAATGGGCTAGCTCGGGTGGAGTATCTTTCGTGTGTTAAACGCGTCAAAAAGAGGGCAGACAGTAAATGTGAGCAGCAAACGTTAACGTCACTCACTCATCCGTCCCAAAGGGAGGACCCCGAGTGTCGATGTCAAACCCACGCATTAGGGATCCGCTCCCGTGGGTGCAGTGTAAGCGAGTGTATCTGTGGGTTTGGGAATTGCGAATCGAAATCTCCCAACGGTAGCTCTCTATCGCTCTGCCACACAACGTGCGAAGCACCGTGCGTTTTAGCGGGGTTATAGGTTCTCAAATGCAATTTGTGCTTCCATCGGGAAAGCTCCACCATCCAGCAAACGGGATGTCCTTGCGTGTGAGCTTCGAAACACACTCGCTCTCTCCCTTTCTTTCTTTCTCGCTCTCTCGTAATAATGCTCTCGTGCATTATCTCCTACGCCACCGTCGCCGTGCGGTGAGATGGGTGATGGGAAAATCCTTCGGGTGGATGACAAACACCGCCTTGGCCTTCGATTCAGTCGAGTTTTGGTCGTTCCGGGCGTCGGAAAGACGGACCACCGGTGCTCGTCTGCGTCGTTCCGGTACCATCCGTCGTTGCTCGCACAGCACACCCCAGTGTCTTGAGGGTGGATTCTGAGTGAGTCCTTTGCTTGGTATGTGTTTTTTTTTTCTTCTACTATTTACTATCTCCATCGAAGAAAGTGACCCGGAAACCCGGATATTTGTTCCACGGAAAGCGTCCAGCCAGTTAGTAACCGTTACAGCCCAATGCTTCATGTGCTGACCTCGTGATGCAGTCAACATGGTGCTTGTGTGAGAGTTTGTGTGTGTGCGTTTATGTGTGTCTGTTCAAATGTCCACCTACCCTACCGTTCCTTTCATTCTGCGCCTATGAGGCTTACCTACTTAAGTGAAAGAAAAGTTGCTTTAAAATTTCGCGCTGCATTATCGCATAAGCATCATCTCCATTCGGGGTTTGCTTCGGTTGCCTAGCCAAATGAGTGTTTGTGTATGTGTTTGTGGATGTTCACGAACCATCAGAAGATGGCCAAGGCCAGCAACAGCACGGCCCCATTAAACAGGGTTTTGTTTGCAGGCAGCGCAGTGCGTTGTGTAATATAAGTTTATATCTCCATTCCTATTGTTCTAAGGTGGTTACTTTCTCCCGATCTAAGGTTACCATATCCATGTGTGTGTGTGTGTGTGTGTGTGTGAGTGCTTAAAAATGCGGGGGTGATCATGTGCCAAGTGTGTCCTGCTTATGTCCAAGTGTTTGTATGTGTGTGTGTACAAGCGTGTGCGCGTGCTGTACCGTGTAAGCAACACCGTAAGCTCCCGACATAAGCCATACACGGATTTTACGCCACCGTATCCTTGCACCCCTTTCGGCAGATTAGAGGCAAAAGTTCAGACAAAAGTTCAGAGTACACCAGACGTTTGACGGCGGGCAGGATAGCAATATCCTTCCATGTCTCATGAAGTGTTCGAGCATTCCGACGCGTTGGCCATAATATCTCGTAGATATACCGGAACTGGATTTGTGCGAAGGTAAGCGTCTTTTGTGACTTGTGGGGTTAAATTAATTTATGCTTAAGTTCCAGATCTCGCTCTCCCTCCATCTCCTTCTATTTCTGTCTTTCTTTTTCTTCTTGCTATCGCACTGAAGCGGAATGCTTAGGCTTGTCTATTTGGTTTGTTTGCGAAGAGCAGCTACTACCAGGATTTAATTTACCACGGTGAAGAAAGTTAACTTGCCAGTAGATTTCGTGGAAAAATAATTAACAACTTGCACGTTTTTCGGAGATTGTAGGAAGATCGGTGTAAATATTGCACTTCATTGCAGCTCGTTTTATATACTTGAGCAAAGCAGTATAGGATTGAATAGGAGAGAATACTTTGTAACAAGATGTATTGAATATAAACAACATTCTAGTTAAACCTTTGCGTATCGACCTAAAAATTCTTAAGTTTATATGCAATACTCTTCTCAACTATGCAACATAGTATAAAAAATGCCGTTGCACATAATCAAGTGTAATTTAATGTTCTGCAAGATGTTCTTAAAAATGGAATAGTTTTACTTTATCTTTTCAAATCTACAAAGCTCTAATAAAGTTGAAAATAGTAATGTGTGATGGGATGTGTGTTTACCTAGTATCCTTCGGTAAGTCCAAAATGTTTGATGTGCTTTAAGTCTAATAGCCGGAAAAAATTTGTTTTTTCACAACACGTTTGTTACTATGGCAACTAAAAGGCGAAATGCGATGATGCGATGTACCATACCAACGAAATACCGCTGGTTACGAAAGCAAGGTTGGTCGAACATAAATACGCCACGTATAAAAAAACTATGAAAGTATGATTAAGCGCTTGTCACCATCATCATAAGTTCTGTGAATTTCAAAATAAACGTAGAATATGCCTTTTTATATAATTATCAGTATTAGTGTTAGTGTTAATATTAGGCTTTCTGCTACTTGAAACCTTGCCATTCAAATATAATATTTATAATTTTATTTTATTTTAATTAATACCGGGATAAGAGTATAAGAGTAGATCAAATATAACTCAACCAAACTGTCCTATATGAGAGGTAGCTAAACATTACGCTCTCTACTAAACGTACATTTGTAAAATTTAAAAGAATAATAAAGCATACCGACCTATTTGCCTTCTCCCGAAAATAATGGTCCATGTCATAATACATTCATGGTGATAGCATTATGCTCGGTTGCTATGCTTTATTTCGGCAAAATATTGCCCCTATGAAGCTTTGATTTTATTCCCAACGTCTGAGAGTTCCACTATTATGATTCATCGGGTCTCGATTACCATTTCATAATGTTTGCTAAGGAAAATGTGTTTCTACAAATATTTGGTAGAGAACAGAAATGGTAGTTGCCGTAAATCAAAACCAGAACGAACTCTTGCTTTTCAAAGACAAACAAAATCAAACCACGTGAATACGGTTAACGCAAACAGTGCGTAGAGTGATTAATGAACTATTATTCTCAACAGCTTTTAGAAAACACTTACCGAAAAAGGGCAAAAAGGATAAAAAAACGTATGTTTACAATGGGAGGAATTTTTGTTCCAGATGATGATGGTTCTTTTGGGGACTAAACTAACTGGAGCTAGGTTTTCCCGTGCCACTTCCCAAAACGTTTTTCAAATTTCCCCTTAGGGATGCCGTTTTTACACACGGCCTGACAACCCTTCCAAGATTTCGGTCCCACCACTTTGACTGCCATCTCTCCTTAAACACAGTTGGATGGTTTGAACTTGTTTTTGAAAAAGGCAACGATGAGCAACTTTGAAAAATTGACAACAACATCTGATGATGTGTTACGATACAGCAAGCGATCATGGGCATGTTTTATGATTAATATTGTGCTTCCAGGACTTGTCTTTCTCGTGGAACGACGACAAACTTCAGCATAGAGTATATTCCAAGCGCTTACATTGTGCTTCTGATCTTCACTATCCTAATGGAAGCTGTAGCGGCAGAGTAGGGCAAGTCAAAAAGTCAGACATCAATCAAATCGTATGCTGTTTACCACCGATTGTACGGTGAAAAAGGATGGTAAACAGATAAAATAAATTTAACCTAAAAAAAACCCAAACCCATCAACGCTTCTCACTCCCATGACGCGATTTTTGTGCACTTGAAGTGAGTGTATAAATTGTCCAACATTCCACAGAGAAGATTTCGACCGTATAAGCACGTATCTTCTTTGAACCGTCTCTACCTTTTTTATACTTCATTTGTTTTTCTTAGCAGAATTGTTTTCGTAAAGTCACAGCACGTATCACTTCTTCGCTGGCGGTAAAGTTATTTTATTAGCGAAATCGGGTACGCCGGGTACTATTATTTATCCTTAGTCCTACACCACCAGCCGTAAACGATGTAGGCCCCGGCGAGCTATCCATCTAATGACTTTCCATCCGGAGGCAAGCTTTCGCTTTGTTAGTCTTTTGAATGATGTTGATGTAATTTTTTCGCTCTCTCTCTCAGTCTCTCTCGTACTCGCTCGGTTGTGTACCACAAAATGCTTAATTATCCGTCCCGGTAGCTGTGTCCTAAGCCCGACAAATGCAACAGGCTTCTCTCTGGTGTAAATCGTTGTTTTGTCAATTTGGGAAACCCCTGAAGGCATGCGTTTCGTTACGCAACGAAAAAAAAACACGCTGCTTGCTCGTTTGTAAAATCCCAAGTGCCCACTTTTTATCATTATTAGAGCAAGTAAAAACTCGAAACATGTTTCATAAAATCTGTTCATAGTTACAGGTAAGTAACAGGCTGTTGTGATTTGTCCTGTATGGACGTTTTCTGGCAACAGGTTGTGTGTGAGTGTGGGTCATATTCAACAGTCTCTGCTCCGTCCTGAATAGCAGGTCTGGCTGGATTGACTTTTCTTTTCTAGCAGCAAGCACGGAGCTTCTATGTCCGGCATGCTTTGGAGCATTGCCAAAACAAGAAGGTCGGGTAGTATTTCGACGCTTCTACCGAAAGGAATAGCCCAACGGTGCATTTGTTGCTTCCCACAGTAATTAACAGCATTTATTTTGGGGCACGTTCGTCTGCCGTGATTTGCGAAAAGGAAGTACATTCCTATTGAGTGTAGAGGCAAAAATCTTTATAGCAGATTGTTTTTTTTTTAAATATGCCATTACGTAGTTTAAGAAATTTCTGAGTAATTTTCTGAGATATTAATAATATTGTAGTACCGGCCCTTGCGTGTACATTGCCATGCTCATACACCTAGTACATGCGTTAGTAAAATATTGTAAAATATTTATTAGCTGAAAAAGTCTGAAAACACTTGTCTGATATTATTTGGAATATTATTATCCGTGAAAAATTATACAATAAAACCTGAAGTAGTAGTTCACCAATACATTTGATACCCGAGCTGTTAGTGTATGTACGGAACATACTATGGCGTGTAATTGGAGTTGGTCAGTAGTAAAAGGAGAAAGTGTGTTTATCCTAATCGTTGGCAAACTAAACCAAGACAAGAAGCCACACAAATTGTTTCATCTTTCAAATCGTTTATAAACAATACGTACTTCTACATAATGTCACACACGATGTACTTTATCACACCCGAATGCATTGCGAACGGCTTGCGCTTCCCTAGAACATATGTTAAAATATCCCATTAGTATAATGCGTGCAACATCTTGCACAGTCTGGCAGCTCCTATAGAGCCAACGCACTCGCTACGGATTCGAAACAGAATCAAATTGAAATAAATTATAATGGAAACAATTGAATGACACCCGAAAGGGACTGTATTCGCTTTAAAGGCGCGTTTAATTGAAATTACTCCATTAATTACTCAAAAATCCCGCGAGCGCGTGCGTGAGAGTGTGAGCGAAAACAGGCTGTCAGACAGACAATGGTTTGAAGAGTCTGCGAAAGCGAGACTTCCGCCTACGTTGACGTGGCCTAGGATGGCCCCCGGGGTGATATGCTACCACCGGCATAATTAAACATACACGAGAACAACGTGTGGCGGTGACATTGCTTGCGAAATCTGCGATTTGTCATTGTACTTCCACCGTTTGCCGTAAATCTGCCGCTGCACACGATCGATCGCTCTACCAATATAAGGGGTTGTCAGGAAAACTCATTTTTAAGTCAGAACATAATTTGATGCGTCTCTTTATCACACGTCACACGTGGCATGCGGTTTTCCGGGAGTGTTTTTAATTTTTTATTTCAAATTTACAGACAGCATATAACGTCCCGTTTCGTCGCACGGCCAAATTTAAATTGCACGAACATGTTTTTTACAGTAAAATTGAAGTAATGAATCATATACTAAAAAATCATAACAACATTTGTTTTCACATTTCACTATTAATGTTAACTAAACTTTCATGCAATTAAGTGATTCGGGAATGTAATCAACTATGGTACATTAATTTGACCACAATGGTTGAATGAGTGAGTATAGGAGTAGGCTTTGATAAAAATGACGGAATATGGTGTTTACCATTCTTCTTTGCGACTCTTAGACTGTTGTAGAGTAGAATAATAAATTTAATTCAAGCAATTATTTTTTACAGAGTAAAACGATATAATTGGTTTATTTTCAAAACCTGTATAAGACTCTACACCACGCACCTAAACCACATAACATGCAACTAGCCATTGTCATTATTTTTCCTTAAAAATATGCGTATGTATACAAACATGTATACACCAATACATTTACTATTTTACAAACTATAGTTTATTTTTTAAGTCGTTTGAAGGAGTCCGGCTGTTCAAGCTTATGATTATAATTTGAAGTTTAAGTTTAAGCATATGTCATTCTAATGTTGTTTCAGTTCATCGTATCATTGCAATTTGGTGTGATACAATTATATTTGAAGGAACATTACATTACGTAGATTACAAACGCAACTAAGCGAATCGAAACTACAAAATGAGGTATGTTTCGACTAACGACTGAGTGGGTACAAATAAGAAGTGTAATAATATGATATTAATTCCGATTAAATTCAAGTAACCAAAAACCCTGTAACAGACCATGCTTCGGTAGAATAAAACCATCGCACGGTGCAGCGAGCAGAAACCCTTGCAAAACGTGCGAAATTGCTGCTACCTTCAGATGGAACGGCCTTTCCGTGGCGGAAGAAAAACAGATCAAAACAATAGAAAATGAAAATACACTGACGGCGTTGGCAGCGGCGACTGACAAAAGGCCAAGGCTGTACATGTAACCGATCAGAGTACGGGCAAGTAGGGTCGGTGATGAAAAATACTCACTTAAGAAACGGGAAAGCTCACCTTCAACACCTTCAGCAAACTGCCGCGCCGAACGACGGCTTCACGGCAGTTTTCGATCACCGCGGTAGCGCGAAGTTTAGCAAATTTGTCCACCAACTTCGGCACAGGATGTCGACTGGCGGAACACGTCCTTCCGGTGCAGAAAGGCTGAACGGACGATGTGGGCCGATGACGGCGGGGCTACAACGGAGACGATGGCGACATTCGACGACAAAGGATCTCCCGCTTATGTAACGAACGCTTGCGTTGACTTATGCTTTTGGACGTATTTTATTTCACTTCAGCCAACATCAGCTCCACCCCGCGTGGTTACATTCCACGGTTGATTGAAACATTTTTCCACTGCGACATTTTTCATTTTCCTGTGTCGAACTTGCGCTTTCTGATCGCCACGAAATAAAGCCATTAAAAAGCGAAATGTGGGTTGAGTGGCTGGAGAGTGGGCGCGGGATGGAACGGTAGGGAGGAATAAAAAACCGCCATCCTATTACTTGCACCGTTGGTTGCACGACGATGAAACACGTCATCCACCGTAGTTGGGGCGGATATTTCCCACCACGCCTGAAGTTTCCTATTTCCTGCAGCTGCTGTTGCTGCTGCCTGGAGGAAGCTCTTCCTCGCTGTGGGTAAGGGCTATTGTCTCATTTTACTTGGGAGTAAAAAGAAGATAAATACGAACACTTACACAAGAAACAGAGCTGAAAACTCAATCCGTTCGGTAACGCCGATACCTATCGGGACGAGTTTTACGCGAATAAATGAAAACGAAGAGCCATGGAGACAAAAACTGTCCTTCCCATCCACACTAACACACACGCATGGGTTGGTTCGTTTTTTTTTCTTTCAACCCTCTACAGAGTTCCCAACGCCTACTGGGTAAACACACTTGCTTAGTTTCACTGTAACAAGTATCATCTCGTGGTGGTCGTCCACTCGATTTTTTCTTCGTCCAAGCAGGCGGCAACGACAACTTAACGATACTTCTCCTGGCAACTTTCCGGCGAGGAAAATTCCGACGTTAGCTAGTAGTTAGTTGGGTTGCCTTCGATTGGGAGGATGGGTGCGGTAAAATTAATCTGATGGAGGGTGAGAAGCTTCGTCTCCATACACACTCACTACACCGCAGTGCACTCAATGCTAACGTCAATCGACGCCTTTGGCCTACTTTCTTTGGCGTTTGCGTCCGTGATAGGTACAGGAAACGACTGCAGGAAAAATCGTTTCTACCTCTGAAAACTTCTTTCCCGTGGCAATGCGTTCTATTCGCTAATCATCGGTTTGCAATCAGTCCTTCACAGAGATTAGATGGCGCGTATACTGAACAGTGGGGTAAGCAAAAAATATTATAACGTCCCAAATGACACCCACAGCACGACTACCGCCAGGAGTGTGTTTTATCGCAAATTCCACGCCTAATCAACTGTTCAGCCGACGTTGATTCCCGGCTTTTCCCCCCATTCGAATTCACTTAGGCATTTGATTCGATCAGGCAATCAGGCAACAGGGTCACGTTGAGTATATTGATGTGCATGTATGTGTATATCTCATTAGCTGCATTACGGGATGGTAAAGTTCGCTAGTCGACCTAACGTGGAAAGTATGCTGTTCCGAATCAAAATGGATGTGAAAATTATGGCCGCACACATTTCGGCTTCGAATGTGCCCTAGCTAATTGGCAGAGATTTGGAGCCGTATATGATCCACCGTACGAAACACTAGACAGAGCGATGCTCCACAGAAAGGAGGAAGCTTACTTTTGTTATTAAGTCATCGAGCGAAACTTTGCTTTGCTTTGCTGTGATAATGTAGTACGTGATACGAAACGTATGTGGGAAGTTTCGTTTTAATTCTTTGGGCTAAGTGTTTGAATTATTGTAGTTAATGTACATACTCACTTCCGTTCTTTGTTTGTTTACTCCACTATAAAGCAATCAAAAATATCAATGTATCACTCAAATGTAAGCAAAATCTTAGACAGCATAATTCGTTCTTAAGGTGTTTACTTATACCTGCATAGGCGAAGAGATGATAACAACAACAAAAGACAGGATTATAATTGTATGTTTTTTTACTGTAATAATAATCAAGGGTAATCGAAATTTGGATAATATTTAATTATAAAATACATTTAGGTAGAATTAGGATGGATTTATAAGCTAGTTATGAATTTGATAAAAAAAACAGGGTAAAACGTTCAAAAGCAACCTGAAAACCTTTAAATAAAACTAAGCAGCATTTTTTTTAAAGATCACAAAATTCTTTGCTCTCTCACTACCAACGACAATTTTGAGATTTTGAGACCCGTTTTGAGATTTTTATGCCAACTCCTTGATATAAAACACGGTAATCATAATCAGAAGATGCAGTGAAAGTGTAAAATAAAATATAAAAGGGTTGAAATTATCGGATAAAACAAAACACTGTGTTAGAGAGTAAACAAATATTTTTTTTTTTAACATTCCACCAATACAATCAATACTAACATTACACTAACGCATTAATTCATATACTTCCGGTTCAACTTGCCGTTCTGAAAGATTTTATGGTTTTATACAAAACACTCACATTTATATTTATTTTCTTAATATTTTACTAACTATATTTATATGTATTTTATATTCAATATTTTTTTCGTTAAGCTATAATACTAAATGGATACGTGGAAACACGCAACCTGTCAATGGAATTGCTCAATTAAAATGTATTATATTAGTGAACCCATAATGCGTATGATTATGTTCACTGCTTTCAATGCAGACAAACTACATTGTACCACTCACCGATAGGTAGGTGTACCACTCACCGTACCTACGCACTCAAAGAGACAAGAACTTAGACAGGTGCAGAATCAAAAACTTCCAGAGAAACTCATTGACCGGATGTAAAATAATGATCGAAAAGCTTTTCTTCTCCGAATCTTTCACAATTCTGTTTACCTAGCCAGAAGTAAAGACTGTATCATTCAACGTTGTTCGATTTCAGCAGAAAAAAAACACACGATCGATGGAAAAGAAAATCAATTTTTTGTGGCAACTTTATCGTTCTTTCATCCATAAATTCAATATCAACCTACGCATTCAGCAAATGGGTGAATGAAATGCTTTTAATTGAAATTCATTAAAACACTATCGCCATCGATGCCATCGACCGCGTTTCGCCCTGGTATGGATTCGAAATTCACAATTCCACCAACGCACTAACTGGAAATGTTCCTTTCATTAACCTAATTAATCTCTGCCCTTCCACACAATTTATGGCCAACCCAAGGGGAGTTCGTGCCGTTAGAAGAAAGAGATCATGCTTTACCAAAACATTACTCAACCGGAAAACCTTTAAACAAAATCGTCGATTTGATTGCAATTTCGGTACCTGGTTTTTGGTGGCCGGGACGATTGAGCTACTGATGCTACCGGAAACGAAACGACACGAATACCATTTTCGTCTGCCATACTGATTCATTCAGTTGTGCTGGCTAGCCAGGATAGGCGAGTGGAATTTATTTTATCAAGATCAATTCCAGCAATCGTTCAGACTTAAAATACTTTCGAGCAAAACACTTGGCGGCATTAAAAATAGCTCAACAAAACCGGCGAAAGAAGGACATACGCAAGCAAAATGTCGTCACAACAACGACCCTTTAATTCGGGTCGATTAATTCGTTGCACGTCAGATAAACCGGTGATAAAGGTTTGTGGACCGATGTCGTTCATTCCCATTTCGTCACCTTCGTCTTTAACGCTTCCGTTTACTTTTGCTTTTATTTCGAAGGAAAGGATTTATTGAAAGAATCTTATTAATAAGATCCTCATTATGGTTGTATATTTTTGGTGATATTAAATGATCGTATTGCTCGTTTATATAAAAACAGGCCCTGTAGAAGTTATTTCATTCTCAAAGGGGCATTAAAAATGACTACCAATATTCGAGACAGAGTGTCACATTCTAGCAATTCGGTAAGGACCTTCAAATGACCCTTTCACAAGGCTGTTACGAAAAGTAAATGTACTCATTATCAATGAAGCACCAATGAAATGGAAATCGTATCCAATTCGTTAAATGTACAATTTATATATTTTACACGGATTTGACATGTAATAATATTCTTTGAGTTATTTAAATTCTCTAAAAGGCAGATTTTCACAATTGTCGTTGACCTACGTCTGTTTGTGAAAGCGCAATGGTTGTTGGAACGCATACCAACTACTTGACTTTTTCCCTCTCAATCCAATTAGTCAATACCCTTTACATTTCGAATTACGTTGAAGTATCTGCTTTTTATCAACAGTGCCTGTTTATTTATACTGAGTAATTTTGTTAATGTATAGTATAACTAAATGTTATGCTATATTTTTATATTCCTTAACAGCGAGAATTTGAAGGTTGTAGCGGAGATTTGTTTATCTTCTGACAACAACATGACCACCCCTACTACTAAAATTTCCACAAACACCTGCGATTTAGAAGACATGTAAAAGGGAAGCTAGGGGTCCGTGAGCGACACGATCGAGTAGAGACCGGCCTTAGCTGTTGGTGAAAGACTGCAGTCCTCACTTGGTAGATAATGTTTGGAGGATAATTATAAGAGGATTAATTACAAAAGTTCCAGATTGTTACGTTAGCTTGACAACTTGCTTTATCGTTAGTAAATATCGTTCGTCAACATAAATGCAGAATAAAATAAAAACATTCTCAACATAAATGCATCATTTCATATATAAATGCATAAATGCATAAAGTCAACATGAATACATCATCATTATGCTATAAATTATTATAAGATACCATGAACTATGTTGAATTTAATAGTCGAATAAACAGTTACAAATTGTGAACTAAAGCAAAAATACGAGCTTTTAAATAAAGTTTTAAATAAACCAGACACAATCAACAGTTTTGCGAATAAACACTCTAATTTATTATTATCTAGAATCCTCAATAATGCATATTTGATTCCGTTTTAAGAAATGTCAAAGACTTCAGTAAGTACACTACAAATTTTAGTGGTTATTTGAATCATCTTCAGATCAGTTTGACTTGTTCAGAACCTCAGAATTATATAACATACATCATAGGCATTGACGAGACATACAATCAATATGAAAAGAACTGTTCTTGATCTCGTAAGCCAATTATGTCTATAAAATATCATAAAGATACATAAAATTTATACCATTCACTTCTCACCAAATCGATTGCGATGGATTCATATTTTCTTCTTTTATTTCTTTTTCTTTTCAGACTCTTCTCAAAAATCCACATACCGAACACATGCATGTTCTTAACGAAATGATATAAAACTCACGGAAACGTCGACTTACTTGATACCAAAACCCACCGAAATAGTGAAACATAGCATTAGCATCTTGCCAGCTTATCCAAAGTCTTGCCACACAGCATTAACCTCATGTTCCAGCCCCATAGGCTCCCTCTATCTACCACCCCGCAGGCCACAAACGAGGGGCCCCAGCGCTTAGTGTACGTGTGTGCCTATATGTGTACGTAGGAATCTATTTAATAATCGTAAGTGTGATTCTAAGCGTGTGTGTGTGTGTGGGTGTGATTATTGTGTGCTTTCTTGTGGTGCAAGGATTAAGTGAAATGCATATTTACCATCCGGTTTCGTTGGCTTGCGTTACACAGGAAGGTGTAATTGAGCAAACAATTAAATCGCAGCACCACCAGGAAGTGACAGTGTGCGACAGAAACTTAAACCAACCGTGAAAGCAGCTGTGTTTTTATAAAAAGGAGAGCAGAAGCAGGGTGCGGGTGGATAGTACAGCCAACAAATAAGGCTGGCAAGAAGGGGCAAAGAATAAATCTAGCCCCATTTCTTCCCAGACGAGAGTGCTACCTTCAACAGGTTTGCAGCTTTTCTTACCGGAACATGCTTGCTAACGGAACGTCTCATCTGCTACTAGACATTCCGTGGACATGAGTGTAAGTATCGTGCCACTTCGGTACACCAGCAGTATGAGAGGGAGATTTTTTTTAACCCATACGCTCTTAACACCTTCATTTTACGGTCGGCTGACTTCGGCGCTTTTCTTCGAATCAAATTATTCTGCAAAATTATTCATTGGGGCTGCTGTGCTGCTTTTTCTTTTCGTTCACTTTTTCGAAATTACTTCTCAAAAAATGGATGCAAATTAATTGGGTTCGCAGCACCTTGAAATAAATGATGAAAAGTTAAGGCGGTCTATCAAAAAGTTTTCTTCCCGTTTGGGTTTTTTTTTCCTTTCTTTTCATTTTCTACTCCCGTACTGGGGAACTGACAGCATTATTGCAGTACGCAGCCACCGAAATAATAATGCAAAGCGCACTTCACTTACTTTGATCCACACCTCGCTTTTAGGTAAAAGGAAAGCAGGAAAAAAAAGCAACGCTAGAAAGACGGTGTGAAAATGTTTTGTAATAAATTATGCTCAACGTTTTGCGTTGTATTTTTTTCCATGTATAACCGATGTGCTTCGCTCCTGAAACGGAAGCTTACGACTTTGTTTTCCTTTTCTTTTATTTTTGAACGCTCCCCAGCTTGTTCGGTACTTTCGAATGTCTCGAAAATCACTCGGTTATATGAGACCGTGGTACGAGTACGAGTTGCGAAGTGGCAAAAGGTGTCATGATATCAAAATCGTTGCGTCATAAAATTTGAGATTCTAGCTGTTACATAACATAAACGGTAGCAGTAAAGATACTTTGCTGCAAAGCGTTCGTTTAACAGGCGATTGGAATCGTTTGTGACTCGGGCCGTTGCTACCTCCCATGGCGTGTAAAATCACCACCATCGTGTGAGTTTTATGATTTTTTCCTATTAAACGCATTTCCTGTAATGCAGGGGTTTTTAAATGTAGCTGTAAATAATTATTATTTTTGCCCATCATATTTTCGAGTGATTGTTTATTGAAAATGATAAAAATTTTTACAAAAATGATGAATAATTTTCATCAACTGCAATTTTTTGCAATCTTCTTGAAAAAACAGGTAACTGGTTTTTGAGTTTATCGCTTTAGAAGAAATTCATAATAAGCAATAAGAACAAACTGAACAAAATTCAACTCGGATGCAAGCCAAATTTTCACTGAATAAATATAACAAATGTTCCTCGTACAAAACAAGTGTTTAGCAAAACCATAAGAAAACATTAAGACTATTTGTAATATGAGTCTCATGGTATGTGTGAATGTGTTTATGTATAATTTGTTTTATTGTTAAATAAATTAGATGAAATTAAGAGATTTAAATCAATCTTAAACTAATTGCAATTGAGTTCTTTTTAGATTGAGTAATCTGAAACAAATTAAAAACTTGTATTTTTTATTTATTTATAGCAAAAGCTGTATCATTTCATTTCATTGTGAAGATTCATGAATGTTTCAAAATCTAAAAGTTTCCGTTTTTTTTTAAATAATAAAATCAATATGATTTATGGTGAACGATTCATTTATTATGGTGCTCGAATTATTTATTTATTTAGACTCTTAAATATATTTTTAAATTTATATTTTTATATATTTTATTCATTGGGTTATACCCAAAAAAATTATTCCGATATTTTAAGTCAATCAACTTAAAAAATCGATAGAAGATAGATGTATTTTTAACGAGATAACAGATAAAACTGGTACACGCCGTTTTAAATTAAAAAAAAAACAGGAAAAAAATAAGAACCTAACCCACGGATGACCTTTAAAGTGGCCCACTTCACTGCATACAAAACACCATTTTTAATACCAAAGTCTCAAACGCGGAAATGCCACAGAAATGCCAGAGAAACAAATTAAACGATAACGTCGAGTGGGAATAAAAATCCACCTCGTTTCTATCTGATGTTAGATTTCATGGCAAGTACAAATCAAGAAACATACAACTAAACTTTTTTTTTTTGCTCAACATTACCCCAATTCTTGACTCGTTTTCCCTCTTTTCCGGCCGACTGGTACGCCACTGTATTCACAATAAGTGGACGGGGCTTTCCGGGTTTCCATGGTCATCCTCCAGGGGAGTCACATTAATTTGCGACCGCTGTTGCGCCTAAATCGGATTTGCTCCCGCTGCCGGTGCGCGTTCCCTAGCGCGAATTAACATTCTGCGGTCAGCTGCGTACGACCTTGGAATGCATAATTTATGCCTAAATTCGCTTTTGCGCTTATGCGTTTTGTAAATAATGTAAAATGGAACGCGCCGTCGGGTGCGTTCCTATGCAAGACTGAGAGGAAGAAGCGAACGAGAGCGAGCAGGAAAAGAGGAAAATAAACTACCACACGCGCATAAAGTGCTTTTTGGTGTCGTCTACAGCTATGGGACAATGGGCGGCTGGTCTATTTCATCTTCTTTTTTTTTTGGTTACTACCCTCGGCTTCTATCATTCGCATAAATCAAACCATCCCGTGTAGCCATGCGGTGGGATCGGGTACCTTTGTATGGAATTATGTTCTATGACTGAGCGATAAAGTATCCGCGCCATTCCAACCGTAACGCGCATTTACGAGGACTTTTATTTATTTATTTAATTTTTGTTTAGCGACTTGGTGATGTCGTTAGTAATAGAAACAGTAAACAAGCAAGCTATTCACAACTTTTCGTGCTGCAGCTTCTGTTAAAGAAGGATTCCATTAGTTTTTTTTATGTTGTCTAACAGTTATGTGACAGTTATATTTAATTATTTAAACAATTTTTAGAATTTATGTATTATGTAACAATCTCTTAAATTACTCGTTAAAAATTCAGTAATTTTTATACTTTATACAGTACTTTGCAAGAATTTATTTTAAGTAACGTAAAACAACATTACTAATTTAAGGAGCAATTCATTAATAAGTTATTTTCTAACACCTATAAACAAATGTATTAAATAACCCATACACTCAAAGCTGTAGCACTAAAAAATGCAATAAAACACATTTAACCATTCTCCACCTTTAACTATATGCGCTAATCCAATGATCGTAGGTCCAGTTACTCTTCAATCGTGCGTTTTTCCACACCACTTCCACTCGGAAGAACGTTACGTAAATCAAACAACGAAATGCGCCGTGCTTCCGGCAACATTCCGACACCCACCGTTGGCGGATGTAGGCTGTAAAGCATATGGGCTGCGTGCCAGCACAATCCGACAGCGATGTCCCATGTAAACAAAATTATCGGGATTACAATTTCCGAACAAATGCAAAACCGTCCCTTTGGCGTAGGGTACGGAAGCTTCAACAATGTTAGTATCTTGTTCCGTTGAATTTTACATGGACATTAGGGCGGAGGGTGACGAAACAGTCCATTCCATACCCAACGAGCACAGAAAAAAATCGCCATGGGCAAAGAAAAACGAACAAATGGAGAAGATTTACTCGAAGGACACACCACCACCAGTTGGGGAGAGCGTTACAATAAACGAACGTCCAACGTTCCGAATTGCAACGACAATGGTAAAGCGATTTTCGATGTTCTCGAAGGCTTGTTTTCGTATTTAGTCATCAGGTATAGATTGTAAGCGCGTTACCGTCACGTTGCGTCGCGGATATGTCGCCATTTTGTTTCTGACAGAGTTTTTTTCCCCTCGGCTTGCTTTGTTCCGTTCACTTGGCATGACATAATCCGTGTCCTGACGTTCAATGATTAATTTTCGGTAGAATATTCACTGGAATGGATTTTTAGAACCTACTGGGAGAGTGTTACGACGATTTTCCTCCTAAAAATGAGCATTGTTGGGAAATTTGGTTTGTTATTTGGAAGTTGTTGTTGAAGTTGTTGTGTTGTGAAGCTCCATAAAGTTGTTTAGCATAAATTTTGTACCCAGTAATGCATAAAATTTCAAATTTCAACGAACTTGAAAAAAATCGTAGTGACGACAAAAGCATGGCAAAATAACAAAATAAACGAAGGAAATTCATAATTTAATTCAACAAAACTTTTACTTTACTATACTTACTGTACTGTATCCTTAATAAAGGATCGTACAAAGCCATTTTGAACTACTTAGATTATATGACTATATCAATTTGCTTCACTACCCTTTGCATGAATTAAAAATTAAGAGCAAAACAGTGTACACTTTAAACAAAATGTACCGGAACTACCTAGAAAACAATACTTATGTATGAAAATCATCATGATTTACCATAAAATGGAGAGAAATTGGATGGTCATCACCATTTTTTTGGTGAAAGGAATTATATTAACCTTAAAACTAATATAAAATAGTGTAAAAATGACCACTTACACACTCAGCAAAAATTTGAGCAAAGATCATTGTCACACTCTACTGCCATAATCAATTTCAACACAAACACATTATTTTAAAATGAAATCTTCTCAAAACAATAAGCCTTGCCGTGATTGAGTGACGGTGATTACGTACGTCTTTGACCATTGCAATCTTCATCACGTGAAGAGTATCTACTCCTAAACGACAACTTATGTTTTCAACCCCACATTATGTGCATATTGAACGGCGACTCTAATTCAAACACGCAAACATGGGCTCGTTTTCAATTTCATTCGAATGCTGCATCATATAATGGAATCCAACCTCTCAAAGCTGGCCATACCTTTGGAGAGGCTTCGTTAAAATAATCCCACCGTAAGGTGGCATTATCAGTATCGTGACCCAATAAGCTCTTACTAAAGGCAGTAGCAACCTCACACTATGATGGAATGCATCCTTTTTTTACACGATTGGACCATAATACCCATCCCGCTGTTGGAATCTGTTTTACGTCCAACATTTTCACACCCCTTTACTTCAGACATAGCATTGTGACTTGTTGAGAAGGAAGGAAAAATATTCAGGGTTACAATAATCCTTCCCACACGACCCACAAGGGCATCAAGTCGATAAAGCGACCGGTTGGCTGACGGTAGTGTAGCCAATTCCACATAAATCACGCACTGCTGCCGGATTTCGTCGGTTGCCGAATTAGTCGCCTCGAGCTAGAGCGAGAAAGCGACCGAGACGCAATCCCGCTGCTTCCGGAGGAGCCGGAATTCGGAGATTCAATAAAAAATTGGATCTTCACAAGGCCACCCAGCCGGCTTTTAGATGATTTTCGGCACCCACCCACCGTTTGGTTGACTCTTTGACCCCGCACAGAAGCGCGCTTGTGAACTTTTCCCTATGTCGCTAGTAGAAAAGCGAAGAGCAAAAATAAAAAAAAATCCCAAAATCACCTCACCGGAAAGCGGGCTTCGCAATAAAAATGCACGGTTTGGCAGCACGGAGAATCACACATTGAATATTACACGTCACATGAATATATTGTACGTAGTTTGCCTACGAAAATGCTCCCAAAAATCGTTTCGTTACGTCGGATGGCAGCTGCTCACGCTGCGAGAGATATTTGGATTTTATTCTTTATTTTGCTTACCTGCTGTTGAGGGGATGCCTGTCGGAAAGAAGGCCAAGTAAAGTGGAGAAGAGAACCGATCTGAATGAAATCGGCATCCAGACCTCGAATCCCGGGGCGAAATTGAATAAAAAGATTTATGCTCAGCAACCGGCGTCACGTTGGGGTGGTGATTTCCTTTCCCACACGCTCACATCCATGACGCAGGGTTAGCGCAACAAAGCAAGCGCGTGGTTGCTTCGCAACGAGTGATAGAGAGTGACAACCTGGTGAAGCATGCCGTTGGATCAAATCGAGTGTGCGAAAGTAAAGATGCGCTTACACATCAAGGCATCGCACCGTCAAGCCAGAAAACGAATCTCGAATCTAGAAACGAAAATCTCTCGATTACACGATCGTGTCCATTAAAATACGACCATTTTTTTTGTGTACAGCCCCCGAAGGCCACCACGGAATCGGATCCCAAAAGGCTTAACCATCGTAGGTCGTTAAAGTTTAACAACATTGCTTCACATTTCTCAATTTGTTCCCGAATTAGTTGACCTTGCGTGCAAATCCTGATAGCGAGCTGGGAGGATTAGACGTTCGCGGGAAGAGTGTTATCAGTGGTTAGACCGCACTAATACTTCCAAAGACTTAGAAGGGCAGCTGCTAAAGTCAGGGAGTTTATGCCGGCCGCTTTTTCTCCTGCCGCCATATCCCAAGAGAGTTTTGGGGAGAGCGTACGTGATTAGATTGAATGACTTTCTTGCCGCATTCGATTTTCCTACTGCCGCACCTTAGAGTCGACTTGTGATCTTTTACGCAGCTCATTGGGAGTTTTATGTTGGGTTAAGAAAAAATCCCAAATACATTGATGTTAATAAACCAGCAAAAAAAACACATAGCATATAACATAAATCTTTTGAAATCATATACGTCTACAATATTGGACGAAATTATTATCAAAATAAAAGATTAATTTTTAATTCATCATTTTAAAGACATAGACAAACAGAAAATGTTTTTTTCATCTTAGTTTTTTCTTTCAAATCTTAGTTTCGATACACAAAAGGAGTTTAAAGGAAGGACAAAGGAGTGGTGCAGATTAACGTTATAGACTCTTTCTGTGATTTGCTGACGTTGTTCAATTGCCCCAAGATCAAACAAGACAAAACGCGTGTCGTAGTCAGACTTAGTGATGTAGCGAAAAGACAAACGTATGGATTTGTGTTGCATGGATATAAGTCGGTCTATTTAATGTAAAGCAGAGTTCCACCAAAGATACAAAATTCAAGCACTAGCGCGCCATTGAACAGAACAACTTTCTCTCGGGTTTTTTTGTAAGTGACGAAAGTGACGACGAATCAGCTCTTCCACTGACACAGAATCTCCGATGATGTTTCCGACGCAATCGATGACGTTTCTGTCCTGTCAGATACGAGTGACCATCTCTGTCGCTCTTCATTGCGTATGCTGGCTTGCAGCGACTGACTCTCGCTTAGTTCCTTTGTGAGCATCAGCTACTCGAGATGTCGCTGCGGCAACTTAAGACATTTGTGGACGAATTCTTTATAATATTATGTACGGTTGAAAACTATATGTACGTAAAACTATTTAAAGTTTCTACTAACTCTATAGGTGTTATTACGGTTAAATACTATCTAAGCAAGCTGCGGTCAGAAAGTAAATTTCCTTTTTTAATTTAATAGAAACTTTATATGGTTTTATTAAAGTTAGTTTGTATCATGCTCTCAAGCTAAGTAAAACTGTTATCCAACATCCCAACGAGGTGCGAAATGCGCATCCTCAAACAACCTGGTCCCGTATCCCGAGCTGTTACAAACGACCCTTCGCAAGTTATTATGAGCCTGATGCTCTTCTTCCACACCACCGTAGAAGTATATCTCCGTCTCTGTGCTAAACAGCGTCCAAGGTCTCGTATCACAAAAGCACAAACAAAACATCCAACCACCATCGACCGGAAATGTTCCTGATTCCAATTGTCCCAGTGTGTGTGTGTGTGTGTGTGTCTGTTTGGTTTTGCTTTCCCATTTTTCCTTATTGTTTCCCTCCCGAGCCGACTCCATCATTCTGGAAATGTTGTCGTTTCCTTTATTGCTGACGCGTCACGTGTCAGCCCGCGTGCGAATGTGCTAGATGATGTCCGATTTTATGGGTGGTCAGTGATCCCCGGGGTCTTGCCGTGGCGTCGATAAAAGCGCCAACAACAGATGAGACTTTCCTTACTACACACACACATACACACATGCCCGTCGTAGTTTTAGATTTAGGAAGGGAAACGATGGGAAGGTAAAGAGATAGAACGAGAGAAGAGAAAAAGGAACACGATCACCCAAAACGACCCATCTGAATGGGCGATAGCTATATCGGAAAGCTCCCGGTGCTTCAATCCCAGTTTCAATGGGAATGAGGCTCACTTTCAAGGATAGCTGTGATATCCTCGATTGCTCTTTCTTCCACCCAGAAGGGGAAAAGTTTCTTTTCCCCAA
Source organism: Anopheles farauti No. 4 (assembly GCA_000956215.1). Classification (NCBI taxonomy): domain Eukaryota; kingdom Metazoa; phylum Arthropoda; class Insecta; order Diptera; family Culicidae; genus Anopheles; species Anopheles farauti No. 4. The sequence goes on along the minus strand of JXWZ01013430.1, from coordinate 27,632 downwards.
TAAAACCTCACTTCAGTGCAGCACTTTCGTTTGTGCCACGAAAGAGGGCAACTGTTTGCTGTGGCTCTCGCACATTTCCCACACGAACACGAACGTAGACACTCCTCTCGGTCGCGATATTGCTTTCCGAAGGATTATGTACCAGCACCATTGTGATGCATACAGTCTTCAGCTGTGTTCCATCTCCCAGACCCGGGCTCAATGTCTCAATGACAAAACATCACCACCGAAAGTGGCAATTATGCAATGCTCATTCGTTACTTTTTTTCCTTTTATTATTGCAAGCTGCTCTCCGTGGTGTGAAGCGTAATCCTCCTTCGGGATGTGCCGCTCCCGATTGCCTACCGTATGCCGCATTTGAAGGTGCACAAAACTTGTTCAACTACCGAAGAGGCCTCTTTGGCCAGCAGAAGAGACCCACACAACGGGTACGAATTTGTGCATCCTTGTACGCTTATTCAAAGCTTTTCACCAGACGTTGAAACCCCAGCAACAAAAATGAAACGGAAAAGAAAAGAATCTAGTCTTCCGCAACACACAACAAAAACAACCACTTAAAGCACCATCTCAGGGAGGGGAGAAATAGATTTTCTGCGTTAATGAACTTTTCCTTGCGCTCAAGAAAAAAAATGGATGGCAGTGGTGGCAGTGAATGACCTTTTTCAAAAACGTTAGAGTGGCACGCTTTTCATCTGCGCGTCAGTTTTTCCTGCTCGAGTGCATTCGTGAGCATTTTCAAGCGATACTTCTCGTTCGTCGCGTGGGTATTTCATCGTCTAGTGCTGTTTTTTTTTCTTCCCACAACCTCTCCACGTACCATGGCTGTGTCACGTTTGCCAGCTGAAAAATTTCTCCCACTTTCAGAAGCGATTAGCCCTCAATTAGCTTTAAAGCGAGAAGATTAAGTGAATTGGCCCGGGCTTGCGAAACGACCGCGAAACACCGTTCGTGGGAGCCGTTTTTTATCGAGCGAAGTGATAAATGATAACTTCGTCGAATGTGCGAGTAGCGTGTAGGGGAGGCGTGGTTTTGTACACAAAACGATCATAAATGTTTCTTTTCCACCAAGAAAGTAAACGACACCAACTGTTTTAGTACATTCGCGTGCTGGTAATGATGTGGTTTTCAGAACATATTAAGCAAAATGCTGAATTCAAAATCATTCACGAAATTAATGGTACACAAACCTACTGAACCACAAATGAAAGTTTTTAAAAAGCAATGTTTAATTTTATTGCGCAAAAGAAACACATTAAGTAATCTAATTAAGTTTGACTACCCGCTAAAAGTCTATCGTCGGTCTACTGACTTAAATAAAATGTAATTACATAATGCTCAGTCGAAACAGGCTGTCTGAAATTCTGCTCATCTGTCTAAAATAATCCTTTGAAAATATTTAAAGGAAATATTTGATGATTAGATTGAAAGTTTTTTTACGTTAACGGGCCTCACAGACCAGTGGTCGTTAGTAACACCGTGATATTACACCATAATTGTAAATAAAGCTTCTTCTTCTTCTTCTTCTTCTATTTGGCGTAACGACCGAAGTCATGCCTGCCGTTATATTGGCTTTCTAGACTGATTTTACCACCATAGCTGATTAGTCACTCCTCGCTAGGGGGAGACGGTCCGAATGGGATCATGGTACCGGTCCTGTCGTGTGAAGACCGGCGCCGCTGTCACTACGCTGTCACCCCTGTAAATAAAGCATTTTTGTTAATTTTTGTTAATACCTAAAAACGTATTTCCTGTTCATGTGAAAATACAAATTCCTGCAATTATTTTATATGAAAAGACATCAAAAGTACGTTTGAAGAGGGCATCCAACGATCCAACAAATTAAGGACAACTTTTAGTTCAGGATACAATAACGGGTTACTTTACCCTTACCTTCCCCAATTGCGATCATAACGAAAAGGAAATTTAATCGTTAAATTTCCATACGATGTAAACATATTAACGCAGACTAATAATTCAGACGAGTTGATTGTCTAACGAAGAAAACGAAACAGGAAGGTACATTAGATATTTTTAAGACCTTTTTTTTGCGTTTCTAGTGAAAAACGTTTTTAACGTTTCATACGATAGTAATTTTTGATTTTACCAGGATAAAAGCCATTACACATAACGAGTAAATTTACTGATTTACTGAGAGGGCACCATACACCTCGAGTCATACTCATTTTAGATCGGACAATTGCATAATAAACAGTTTTGAGAACACATGAGGCCACTAATCTCTTTATAAAGGCAATGCACAGACTAAGAAAGGCATTCGTCGCTCTCTCTGCATTCACTTAACTCAAAGAGAAAATTATGTTGATGTTGGATCTGGGACTGAAAGTGTTAAACTCGCAAAGCTAATACAACATATTACTACTATACTCTGTTTAATTTGGTTAGAAATATCACGAATGATGAAGAGCGTTAGAAATAGCCGGCTCCGATGCATAACTCGATGGGATGTACACTACAGTATCAATTACATACACATATTTTAGCTATATTTTAGCTATATTATACCCACAATTTCAAATTTAATCCATAATTTCAGTAGACTTGAAAGCAGACAAGTATGTGATAAGAACCGAGCCGCTGCGAGCATGTGCACTTTTAGATGTATTTCTATCACAACTGCTAAACGGTATCGGTGGTCGGAAATCAACGTTCGATCAGGTCGTGCCGGTTTGTTTCATGTAGAGCCAAACGAAAATTAGGTATTTTTGCGCACATGTACACCCGATGGCCTAGAATTCGCGTGATGTGCCGTCCATGCGAAGATAACGGCACGATACTTCGTTACTTCATCAATACATATAACATGAGTGTGAACTTTGATGCTGTGAGTTGTACTGTAACTATATTGACAACACAAGAACGCGATAGCATAGTAGACGAGGTATCTGATTTTAAGACTTGAGGATTGCACTTTTTCTTTTGATCATAATTGTGTGTCTCAGAAAACGATCTCTTAGATCGTCAGCTTTGATTGAGTTGATGAGACAAATACAATATTTAAAAAAGTAAAATTGAATAAATACGCTCTCTGACTATTAAAACCATCTCTATGCAAACAATTATACTATATTTACCAACCAGGAAAATTTACACAAAATAAGTCTTATAGAATTATGATTTTCTGCATGTTAATTATAATTTTCTTCCCTCACAAAATTAATGGGAATAAATCAAGCCCATATTCAGTCAAGCTACAAGCCAGGCAATCGTCATCTTCACCAAACGCAATGTCTTCTTTTTACAAGAAACACTCCGTAATGAATGAAGCAGAACATCGTCCCAGCCGCCGGTTGCAGTCCGCACAGCTATTGATGGCCGTCTGCAAAGATAAAGCAACTCGTAATGTTTACTTCCTATCGCCGTTGAAAGGCACCCAACCGAACAACAACCCTACCTGTCCATCGCATGAGACTCCCTTCGTCCTAAGCGTCCCGTAACCACAATATCGCGCTCCGATGCTTTTGCATCTCGCACAAGTAGACGCCTGAAGTAGAAGGTTTATTTTTAAAAAATATTACGAGCAAATACTCCAAGCAACCATCGTTACACTGTCGAGACTCACGTATGTAAACACCAACGCATCCGCCACAGCAGCCGAGCAGAGAAGAAACGCGAAAAGAATGCACACTTTCTTCATGTTTGCAAAATAAGATGACGCTCTCTCGCAACACCTTCCGGGTCGGTCTTAAATCGAGCACTGACGGGAAACTGGACCGAACGTGATGCTTTTTATACAGCACTTGGTTCCAACGCGTTCCGTCTTGCAGCGAACGGATTGTGATTCACACGCCGGACGGAAGGGGATTTTTTTTTTCTCCGCTGCACTTCGCCCCGAGGTGTGAGTCGGGGATTTTTGCGCTTGTTAGACGCGTATGAGACGAACGTTCAACGGAACACGGTCAGTTAAGATTCACCTGCTGAATAAGGCATTATGAGGTGTACGTCTTATCAAATTGGAAGTTTTCTTACTCCATTAAACGTATCACAGTAATGAGTAAAATTTCTATTGTATGAGCTCTGTTTATTTTATGTAAACGAATGCAAACACATTGCCATTTCAGTTTTACATTTACCGCCGAAGCATTCTTTTTGGTGACCATGGATAAAAGAGACTGATCGAACCGAAGTTGTTCGATCGCTTGTAGCTGTTAAGTTAACAGAAAAAATGAGAGAAAGCTCTCGTAGAATGATCTCTCCCACGTATTTCCCATTGTGCCATTATTGATAATAACGTGCTTATCACCATACTTTGAAAGCGAAACGTTTTCGAAACAACGTTATATACGACGGAGTTCTAGTAGGCGCAGATTTGTTACCAGCTTTCAACGCTAGCGTCGAACATATACAATTTCGTGACGAATTTGCCGACCTTAAGTTTGTCAACAATAAAGTGGATAAGCTAATTACGCATGGGGCACTTCAGGATACTATGGAATATCATTTTAAACGTTAACTACCTTATCTGAGCAATGATTGCATTACATTTAGGATGGAGCTCTTAAACGTTATTTCGGTGTCTTAGAGCCATCTGCGTTAGCGCATGTTTAATCATCCCATGAAAATGTAGAAATACTATGACATACAATTTTGTTTTATTTATCAAAAGATTTTCTCTACCAAATCAATAGGATTTTCTCTACTCTTTCTGGATAAAATTAATATGCTAACTAAACACTCACTGCAACAGACGCGATGTGTTTTCACAATGAGCATATCGTAAACCCGTTGTATACGCAACGCCCCATCCATCGGTTGCAGTCCGCACAGCTATTGATGGCCGTCTGTAAAGGCAACTCGTAATAATTACAGCCCATCACTTTTGAAAAGCACTAAACCCAACCGTAAGCCTACCTGCCCAACGCACGTGAATCCTACCCCGGAGCCACAATATAGCGCTCCGACGCTTCTACATCTGTCGCATGTGGCCGCCTAAAGCAAAAGGTGAAGAAAAATGTATTAAAATAATGGAAGAGTAAATACGCATCCAAACTATTCGATTCGTGCATTGTCGAGACTTACATATGTAAGTACCAACGCATCCGCCACAGCCACCGAGCAGAGAAGAAACGCGAAAAGAATGCACACTTTCTTCATGTTTGCAAAATAAGATGACACACTCTCGGAACACCTTTCGGATCGGTCTTAAATCGAGTACTGACGGGAAACCGAACCAAACGTCTTTTATACTGCGCTTGATTCCGATACGTTCCCCATTCTGCAGAGGAAGGAAGGGTGATACACCTCCCGTATGAAGAACTTAATCTCTGTTGCATTTGGTAGCGAGATGCTAAGTAAATGTTTAATCGACCATGAGAGATTAACAGAGCAAGACGCCTGTTGCTTTGTTAGTTGTATGCTCTTTATCAAACCGGAAACTTTTTCTTTGCATGAATATTCTCAGTATGGAAAAAAACATAGTACATAGTACGTGTAGAGTTTCGTGTCTTTACAATATTTTGGATGAATCAACTGATTTTTTTACTGTATTAAATTATCTATTGGCGCTATAACAATATGTACAAAATGGCTCTTATTTTCAGCTATTTTGTACATATACATATTCAACATAACTTCAATTCGGTTTTAATGATTTTATATGTATTGGGGTATAGTTCGAACCGTCTCCTCTTAGCGAAGAGTGCCTAACCAGACCAGACTAACCAGTAAAGGTGGTAAAATTATGTTATGAAACAATTATCCAAGAATAACAAATGCATCAAAGCCACCTGAAAAGACAATCACTGTTTTAGCAACGATAGAAGATCTTATTCTCAACGTCACTCTAAATTTAATTATCAATTATTGTGCTCAAATTCGAATGTGTTCATTGTTGCATTAAATCACTTTCGCAAATTAAATGAAATATTCTCAAAAAAAAATAAAACCGTTTATTATATGTGAAATAATGCAATGAAACATTAAAATTTTACATTATATTCTCTTCATTGAACCACAAAAGGATATGGGGTTCTTGAAAAAAGGGCATTACAATTCAAAAAAATATTGATTAAATTCAATTGAATTTGTATGGCAAAATTTAAGAAAAAATTCTCTTCGTAGTCGTAAAACAAAAAGGTTAAATTACATAAAACGTGTAATCGAATGACGTGAAAAAAAAGTTTACACATTCCTGACATGACATGAAACATATGTTTTTAATGTGATTAAAATATTACATCATCTTAAAAACATTATGATCAACAGATTAGAAACATATGTTTTTAATGTGATTAAAATATTACATCATCTTAAAAACATTATGATCATCAACCCCAAAATCTGTTCATTTGGCTTTCCACGAGATTGGTTGTTATCCACTTCTAAATAGTCATTGATATCATTCTCTGGCAATGATGATAATATTCTCACACTAATCACATCAAAGCATCCATTGATCACAAACACCTGAGATGAGAGCAGTAACAGACACTTTTTGGTGATGATATCATTGATTCGATTAATTCCATACGGCAATTGTTTCCGTAAGCAAGCATTTGCACCTGCGTGTGACAGCCTCTTATACGGTGATATTAATTTACTCTGCTCGAAGGCACTTCGTAACAAAAGTCCACCGAACACACTGAAGCAGCTTCATGTTACATGGCACGTGCAGTCGAGTTGTCGATAGAATTGATTTCTTATCGGTTCAGTATGATTTGTTTCAACGAATTTTTGTGCGGAGCTTATTACAAGGCATTACCCACATGGAGTTTCTTCATTGATTTAACATTCATATTGACAACCAGACCAAAAACGATGCATAATCGTTTAATAACAGAAATTTTGCAGCTAGCTTGATGGATAGCACACAATTTTAAACTTACCAGCATTTATTTTTCCTTCAACGCCCACGAGAGCCAAAAAAACGCAGCATCGCATTTGCCATCCGGCCAACTGTAGTTCATTTACAGAACGGCCTGGTCCCCCTCAGCAGCGCATCATATCCTCCGTTCATCAGTGCGTGTATTGTGTTGTCAAAGGGCTTCTCCCTTGAGGCTGAGCAATGAATGTTGTCGACGACGTGGACAGCTCGGTCGTCAGGACATTGTCGTGAGGCACTCGTAGTAGAAATGCTTCTCCTCGTGGGACAATGCGCGGGTGATCATCCATTTGCAAAACTTCCCTTTTACCACTGTCCTACTTTCAGGATGACGGCGAACAATAAATAAACTAACATTACGAGACGAGTCGAGGTGGAGACAGCGCCAGTAAGAGAGAGGGAGAGAAAGAGATCATCCGGATCTAGGCTACAGTGTATGCCTGTGTCAAATGGCCGACTGACATGAACAAAATGCATCGCGATATAAATTTACCTCCTTCAAAGAAAGTAGAAGAGAGCGTCACGCTATCGATGGCGTGGCATTTCAGTGCTTTTGACCTCTTGACGAACTGTAGCAGCGTTACTTGAGAGAGCAGCCAAGCGTCACTAGCGATCGTTCTTTATCGCTGTCCGGTTCTTCACTATCTGAGAGGTGCAATTAATATTAAAACGAAGGGTCGATTCTCTGGAACTGGCCTTGTATGGTCGACCGTTTCGGCGCGAAATAAACCACCAGTCTCCAGAGACAGAAAGAGTGTAACGAGTGCTGCTTCTGCGGACAAGGAACTCATCAATTTTTATTGTTCGTAAATAACAGTTTGCGTTATCTGGTGTTGGCAATATTGTAGCGTTTGTACACTTGGCGTGGTGTTTTGTTTATTCAGTTGATTTGTAGATTTGGATCTTTTCGACCTTAAGCTTGAAACCGGACCGCATAACCACAACCAAATGTTGAATATTGTCTACTCTAGGAGACTGCATACCCAGGCTGCATATTCGGACCGCTCAGACCGTTATTGACACTTGGGACGCTAGGAAATGTGTTTATTCTGATAGCTGGTGAACCTACCGCATCGTCTACACCATAAAGCAACCTTCTACAGGTTCGGACACATATATTCCGGCCCGCTTCACGCATGTAGCCTCCGTATCAAAGTACTACGAAAAAAAAGTTGAGCACCATTAGTCATACGTTTCTACGGACGATTAGAAACGCCGTCACACTTACCATGCCAACGCACTGTGTGTACAGCCGATTGTAGGTGGTGCAGGACCGTGGTGTACCGTATACCCGACACAAAGAGCAAGAGCGAGCCTGTAAGCATAAAATAGAACATACCCATGTGACATTTTGAAATCATCCTCCGAAAACTGCACCCATAACCTGTCCCTCGAGCACGAATATTACTCACGAAAATTGGAATGGCAGCATCCGCGTGTGCGATGAAACTAAATGCGACCACAATTGCCAAAAGTGCAGAAAACGTAACTAAGGAAGGCTTCATCGTGCGGCGGGAGTGTGACCGAATTGAAGAGATTTACCCTACTGCCGAGCCAAACGTTCCGAGGTCGCCTCACCGCTTGCGATGCAAATTCGTACGAGTTTGGCGATGTTGATTCAGTTGGGATGTTTTTTTTTTTTACTTTGACACGTGCTTTCCCTTCAATTCGGCTCTTGTTCTCGCAATATCATGCTCGATCGAGCAGCCTTTGTGGAATAGAATTCTGCGATTTATCTGCCTCATGGCGCACTAGGGAAGTGCTAGTGAGGCGGCAAATCGTACGGTGCGTGGTAATGAACTTATCGTGGTAGTGCATTTGGCGAGGTTATTACCCTGCTGTCCAGTTTATGCTTGGTTAGGCATTAAGTTTGTATATCTGTCTTCTATTGGTGACTACAGCATGAGGGTGTGACAATTTTTTTAATTGAAATTTTTGGTAGGGTTTCTTAGCTTTTGCACTGAGTAGATTTACACATCAACAGACAAACTTTAGGTATAGTGGCTTTAGGTATTATGTACTCTGCTACGTCTACTATGCAAGCCGTGCTCATAACAATCTTTTCAAGTCGAAATAATCTAATTTTATCCAGTAAAAAGCCAAACAGTCCTAAAACTAGTGACACTTTCTTATGTGTCGCTTTCGGGACAACGATTTAGTAACAAACTAAAACTGACTTTGTTTGTTCACATTGTCTAATCTTACACTATGATTTAGCATACATGAAGCTTCAGTTTGACTAATATTGGTTGAAACCAACCATGATTGTTCAGCTGTATACTCAAAAATTAAACTCATAGGAGATTTTTTACCTAATAATGAACAATTTGTTTAGAGCTTAGAATAAACTTTGATCTGCTTTTTTTGCGAGTTTATATGAACCATACACTTTGTAGTTTACCAGGCACTTCGTCGATTAAATGCCATTCTTCCATCTCAGTCCTGACCAACTTTTTTGTTAACCTTACTTTTGGTCCAACGCGCAGTTATTATCAAGTTAAACTAGAATTTCCAGATATGTAGCTCTTTCACTCATTGCCATGTGATGTTGGCAATTAGAATGATCTCTTTTTTCGCTATGATATGAGACCTAGCGCCATGAAAATGAATCACAAAACTATTTATAATAGTTTTATATTATATATAAAATATTTATTTGAATTTTGCGATGACGTTTTTATTCGAAACAATATCGTCTTAATACATCGTGTCTTGTCTTTGTCGGCAGTAGTTCGTTCATATCAGACCGTTAAACTTTCTTAAATGACTCCAACACAGCTACGAAAGCTACGAAATTCCTTTGCTCGGACACCAAAAGTGACATTAAATTCAGATGAATCTCTAACAAATCATTTTAATCTCTGTCCCAAGATATCACAAACATTTATCCCAAGCCCTTCTGTAAAACAATCTGTTTCATGCAATGCTACCTGAAACTGAAACCATCGTTCCTATCTCATACAAACCTGTGCGTCTGTGGTGACAGGAATTTTAACCACCGAAGCAAGAAACACTTTCACGAACATTTTATCACGTTTCAAACGCTCGGTAGTTTCTTCCAGCGTGCCACTTCGGGTTCATTTTCCGTTCCACCATACAGACCATAGTCGCACACCGAACGTAGGCAGGCAATCATTGAAACCATCAATCTCAGCCGGCACTTCTGCAACATTCCTACAAACTGAGGTAGAGGAAAATTTAATTTATCTGCCACACTGATTAGAACAAGGGAACGACGCGAACGTGCGCGTCTCTCCTGGCACTCGCACTTCGCAAACACCTCGAACTGGTAGCTTCTGTAGCGCCGCGCTTATCACACGAAGGATCTGGAACGGTGAAGCATCAGGGTGGAAATCTTATCGATACTGACGCTGCAACGCTCAGAAATGTGTGTGTCTCCGGTCGTGCGAGCCTCTGTTCGGGCACCTTGAGAGAGGTATGCTGCTTTTTATGCTCATTTCCTGTGCCGCCCATTCACTGCCGGCTGTGCCAGCTTATTTTTACCACCATCTTGGCTTGTGAAGGACGTTATATCCGTTCGTAGTAGGGGTGGTGTACGTGTGTGTATTCCACGGCCACTGCCACAGTGATGATAACGAAGCGTCTGCACGAATGACCATCATCAAGGGCTGCTAATCGCACTGCCATCCAACAGACCAACGGAGCATAGGCGTCCGTCCACCGTGCCAGGCTTGGAGGGATGGAAGTAAAAAGTTCTGCCGGCATTTCTTTGACATGTATTTATTCTTTCTTCCGACCGCTTCTCTTTTCGCCATTCCAAACCACCGCTTGCCGGTCTAATCTGAAAATAGTAATAAAATTGCAGTATTTATGACATCGCTACTTACACTCCCGGCTAATAGATGTATTCATTAACACCCGTAATCAATTCAACGACCCACCCACGAGCACCGTTTGACCTTTACCGTGCGCTACTGTTATGCTTGCTGTGACGAATTCCACATTGTAAAACTACACACAAAACAACTTCTACTAGGTACTAGGAAGCGTAAAAAATCAGCCATAAATTACGTTACACCGAAACCATTAGCGAAGCGAAATTTCATTCGTACTGTTTTTATTTCTCCCATATCCCCGGCAGGTCCCATGACTCATCGCGATGCATAAAATTGCGTTATGGCCCTGGTTAGCCATAGCCTGGAGATGGAGAATCGTCATTATATTGAATTTGTTAGCACAAAGCTGGTGCGCCGGCTCTGTCCCGTCAAGTGGTTTAAAAACAAGCGATGGAAGTAGCATCGGCGATGACGGCGGTGGCGGAAACGATGTGGCCGGAGCACCCGGTCTCACTTCGGATGAGCTGGATGGGATGTTTGGTGGAGTGACGGCGACCATCTACACCGAGCGGCACTCCATTACACCGACGGAGGTAAGTCACCACCACCCACCAGCGATACCGACGGTTACCGATTACCATCATCATCATCATCAATCATACAGCCAGATAGAAAACATTCTATCTGTACTTCTTAATGTTGTTCCTTCCAATGTTCGATTATGATAACCAAGTTATCCTTAAATGCAACATAAACTGTTTATCGATCGAGACTTAATGCACTATTTTGAATTAATTTTTTTTTTCGAGTTTTTTTGTACTTTTCTACCACCGTTGACTTAGTAGAAATAAATTATTACAAACCCTTTTTCCCTCTCTCTCTCTCTGGCGTAACGATCGAAATCACGCCTACCGTTTTATGCTTACTAGACCGACTTTTGCACTATTTAGTTGGTTAGTAACTCTTCAGCTGGGGACGTTCCGAGTAGGTTTATGGTACCGGTCTGGTCGTGTGTAGGACCAGCGCCACTACCAGTGTGGTAGTTAAAGCACCCCAAAATATTTTTTTCATGTATTTCCGAAAAAAACAGCTGTACAGAAAAATTACTTAAACTTCTTGTAGTTTCTTCTTCATGCTTGCATCATTCAAAGTGTTCTTTATATCGTGTCATTTATGGTGGTTAAATACATTTTTCGGGCATTAAATACAGGCATCGATCGACATCAAGTCGTTCTCGAAACGCTTTTCACTATGGCGTTGGTAGCATCTATAGCTTTAACTTAATTAAATCTTCATATAATAAACAGTTCGAAGATTCAGTTCATCGGTTTCAGCTTGGACCGTTTTCCTCGGTGCTTAAAATGAGGAGCACTTTCTAGAGTGTTAATGTTAGCTTACGGTTATTTTAACCTTGACTTTATGCTGTAGGTTATCATTTTGTATCCCAAATAAAATAAACTCCTATAGTATCGTCAATAATGCATTTAGAATGCATTATGCTACTTCCAAAGGAGCGAATATTTTTTCTCGGTATAAATGTATTCCATTCTAGCAAACAATGTTGCTAAAGCTGATGAACCTGTAACAACTTATGCTGTTTAAAGTTTTAGACACGTGCACGCTAAAAAGAAGTTACATCAATATTAATTCATTAATTATTTTACACCAAAATTTCCCGAAGGATTAGGTTCCCCTGCATCGGATGGGAGCACCTTGAACCACTTTTTAGTATTAAAAAACTGGACCATGTATATGATGAAACGGTATCGTGAAGCATAGCGAATTAGTTAAATGGTTAAGTGTTAAGTACAGGATAAGCGTGGGGATCCAATCTAGCGAATGCGAAAAATTGTGTGGGCTTTCCAAACAGATTTTTTCATTTTCTATCCATTTATAAGTAGTTTTTCATTTATTATTTATTCATGACAAAAGTAAAAACAATTTAGATTGCCCTGTCCTTCTTAATATAAGGTGATTCAAGGAAAAATGTTCGGTTTAACAATATTGTAGTTTTATTACTACATCATTTCCGCACTCACTCCGCTCCTACACTCCGCTGGACAATTTCGGTGAATTGAAACGATCATCCTTGATTGTTTTCGTGTCTTTGCCAGCTGCCAGTCAATACAGTCACCATCATTAACATCGTTTACAGTATTTTAACCACAATCGTATAAATAATCATCGAGAAAGTAGTGATGAGTACACGACAATAGTTTTGCTAATCGTATATAATTTTCACACGTAGATGCACTTGGGACTCTTTCCAAAAATTGAAAAAATACGTCGTCATGCCACTTTTAAAGCAATTAAAATTAGGTAAGGGAAATGAGGCGTGAATGTGGATCCGAGGCATGATCCGAGGCATCCTAACAAAATTGTACACTAATGTTCACTTTCCTGCTCGAATGTGCAGATAAAGTAAGATGAGAGGTCTAATAAAATAGGTCTATTCTTGGCTCCGTATGTAAAGAAAATCAAAGAAAAAGAATCTAAAATGACAGACCATAGGCTTCACTGGCCTTCTAATGTCTGTAACATAACACCGGAACGACCAAACGAATCGAAGGAAGCATGGTAAGCGACCAGACGCGTCCCTGTGCAGCCCCTACATTCTCCCGTTTTATTTAACGGATGTGCTGGTATACAATTTATTGCACTAAAAAGGTCAACCGATGGTGAAAACATTAATTAAGCTCACCTTTTCACCACTTCATAAAAGGTTGCCACTGCTTTCTAATGCTTTCTAATTCTCAGTAAAGCACCCAAATCGCTTGAAATGTACATATTTCCGGTGAATTCTATTAAATATGCAACAGCACAATGAGGAACGATCAGCGTATAAAACATAAAAGAACTCATGAATTAATGAACGGACCAAAATACGGCATGACTGCTATGACACACATGAGGCGCTAAAGATACGGTTCTTCATTTCGTTGCATTAAGCACCGACACACCGGTGGCCACAGGAAGCCAAATGTGCGTAATGACAATGCGGCGGGTCGACTTTAACGAAAAGTCGTTCAAATTTACGACACGCGTTTAACGCTTATGGCCGAACCAATTCACGGCGCATGCCAGGAACGATAAAAAGCACGAAAAGGACGAAAGCAGGAGCAGCAGCAGCAGCAATCGTAAATGAAAAGAACTCTCGAAGGCATCGTGAGGAAGCCAGTGCGTGGATGCTCACCCCAAAATCAAAATCACTTCCAGCACCGTTCTTTCACATACATCAAAGATTCCGGGGGACCCACTGGGGGACCCTTTTAGCGCAGTCGGCTTGAAGCATACACACACACCACAAGCATTCACACCAACCTCGCTGTTTGAACAGGCGACCGTGGTAAAGCGCGGAATCGGCTGTATAAAATATTCAAACTCTAACCAAAGCCAAATGGTGTGCATTTGGACACACACACACGAATACACTACAGTAGAGGAAAGCTCACAGACGAACCAACGAACGTAAGCACGAATGAGCATCCTTCGAATCCTTGCCGGATGCCAGATGCCGTGAAACGTAGGCCCCTCTCCACTGTCTCATTCTCTCACACGCTCTCTCCGCGCAGTCGGCACGAAAAGTGTTTCCGTTTTGGTTGTGATGAAGTCGCTGCAAAATGCGCGACTCCTGTTTCGTTCCTTATTTAGCGCACATGAAGCCACTAAATACCCATACACAAACGCGCGCGCGCTCAGACGCAAGCACGCGTGTACGGAAATTAGCTTCCTATCTCTAAAGCGGCACCGCCAGACACCAAAGCATGCTGGTGCCGTTTGCTAACACAAGGGACATTCCGCGTCCCATTTCCACATTTCCTTCCCTTCGGTCGACGCTTTCGCGCTACTTCCGCCTCCGCCTCTAGATCGAGATCGTTAACCGCATCCGGCTTTAGCGAAAGCGACACACGGGATGGGAATCCCGTCAGAGCCAATTTCGGCACAATCTCGTGCTTTATTAGCACAGCATGGACGGTTGTGTGTATGTGTGGTTATACGCGCCCAACTTGTCACGTCCAAAAGATGCGGGTGTCTGCTGGCTGGGCTGGGATCGAAAACGGATGCTAATCGATTGAAGTGACGTTTTCTACGCTTCTCAAATACACCATCCCAACTCCCCATCCCCTACCCTTTCGACGTGGCTTTTAGGATGCGAACGAGGACGTTTGTGCCACTTTCATCCTGATGCTTTCTTTTCAATCGGCGAAACAAAGGCGAAACGGACGAAGTCACTGACACACAAACGGGCGCGCGCTCGCACGTGCGATAAGATAAGAGCAAAGAATGCCACGCCTCCCGATGCTGCACCGTAGTGTCCTATCTTTCCCTTAGAACTCGATTAATATTTCATTCGACGCGTTGATTAGTTTCTCTCTGCGGGAAAGTGTGCCATGCCACTCCAAAGCGGCAGCCCAAGAAAAGGCTGTTTGAAGAAAGGAGAAAATCAGCATTCCCACGGGGCGTTTCAATAAACGTGCCTCCAGGGCAGCACCGTGTGCTTCACCGGATAGGCCAACAGACGGGCAAGCAAGCCCAAGGAATCGCCATTCAAGAAAGGGGGAAAAAAATTTTTTGTGATGGCGGGATGGTGGGATGGGACTGTGGTAAATAAATCTGAAAGGGTCGAGTGTGGCCGATCCAGTCGCTAAATCTCGGTCGAGAGAAGGCAACCAGCCATGGTTGCTTTCAACACAATACCGAACACTGGCAGTGTGGGGACAAAAAATCAGCTGGAATGACAACGTTCGGCTGCATATGTGAGTAGTTTTTGCACAGCCTGCTCTTTGCTCCCTGTGCTCTTTGATTAATCTCCGGTTTAGTTACAAACGGGAGACGCTCACAATGTGGCTTTGCGGGGAAGATGAGCATACACTGTCAAACGTTGCTACTAATACATCATCATCATACTGGTAACTAACCGAACGCCTCGCACAGTGGTTCGCCTTCCGGAAAAAACACGTCTCTTGGGACACTGGTGATGAATAAACAAACCCTCCTACTCCCACACTTTTGGGGGCATTCGATTCCGAGACGGACACATGATGACTTTTTCCACCCACAGAGGGGACCAACTTTTGAATCCCGGGGCGTCGTCTGTGGTTTATGCTATTTTATTCTTATTCTCTGGTGAAGGGTCAACAGAGATGAAGTGAAAACAATCGCTCACCTTACCCTCTCAACGGCTGCCAGTGTCTGGGCCAGAATCCTCAAAGGGAGAGTTTTATTTATTTTAGGAAAATATCACCAATCCCATTTTGAAAGGAGAGCTGAAAAAGCGGTTGTTGGGAATTCAGCTAGGATTATGAATTTTAAACTCCATCCTTTCAAGCTCGTCACCTTTTAAGTTATGCTTCTGGTCTATGTTGTGGAATGGTTTTGGATTCATTTCCACCAGCTTTCCGTCGTAAACGTGATGATCATTATCCTTGCGGAATTTTCCACCACTCGACCACTCGAAGACGATAAAGTTCGAGAGGTAAATATAATCATCAAGACAAACTCGCTTTTGTCCTGCCGTATCGCGAACCCCAAAGCAATGATCCATGCTCACATGCGAACAATGGCTGTCGCGAGGATCTGCCGCTACCCTACAGCTCATTTCACCATTTCGTACGTCATCGCTGTTCTGTTTACTAACTTCCATCCCCACCCGACCCGTCTACCATCCCACAAACTCTCACCTACTCTTACATTTGCTCTCCAGGAGGCGATCGAAGACTCACTGCAAACAATCCACGATATCGCGACGGAAAACCTGGGAGCCCTCTGTCTGACGAAGCTTTACCGCCCGCTGAAGATAACGCTCAACCCGGAGCGATACACCGGCGCACGGCAGAAGGCGGACCTGGCCGCGGTCGTACTACAGGACGTGGGAGTTTCGCGACACAATGGTAAGTACGGTGGGGAGTGACGGAGTGAGGATGTGTGTGGTGGTGCGATTAATAATTAACGCCACCCGGTATCCGCGTACGCACCGTCGCTTGGAAGCCCCTAAATGTAGATAGAAACTTTTCGCATTTTCGCTACTAACTTTCATTTGACGCAATTAGCGAACTTCCGAACCGAACGAAGGTTAAGATCCCGCGGGCGCAGACGTAAACGTACGGAACGTCAAGAACCTTTCGAGATGTATATTCTCTTCGCAAATCCGTTAACCCATTCTGCGATTGGTAGATTGGTATGTTTGCTCGCGTCTGCCCTAATGAGCTTCACGTCTAACCTTGCTCCATAACTAATCACACTGCGAGAAATCAATATAATAACTGAAGGGTACTGGAGTGATTTGTCTAATGGAGTTCGGAATCACATCTCCAGCTTAGCTCGGATGGATTCGCTACGGTTTTCCAAGTATCCGGGATGTTTTGCTAATAATGTTCTTCTCAATGACCATTGAAAATGTATTGTTCGGGTTTGGAAGCACTTGTTGCATGTGGCCGTGCTGTGCAAAATTAGACGTCCACAGTGAAAGATACCGAGCGAAATCTCCTTCAGCGACAAGCATCGCTGCATCGTTGCGTAATACAATTGGAAGCTTAACCCGGTTCCGGTATTTTAACGCAAACAAAACGAATCAACGAGAGAGTGTTTCCCGTAAGCAGGATAATTGATATAAATGCTTAAACAAATTACTCGCCAGTGATTACGTGACTGCACGATTATCGATCCTTTCGTGTGAAGCGTTTGGTGTGAGTTGATTGTTTCCGATAAGATTTATCTCGCAACGGAACTCCATCATCCGGGGATTAGGTTGTTCCAGCTGTGTGATTTCATCCACTCATCTTGTTTGCTGCCCTCGCCACAGGTTTACTTGATGCACTGGCGAAAGGATTACTTTCCGATGCGCACGTCACCAGTGCCCGTATCCTTTCGATCAACGCAACCGATGGAGTGCTAACGAACTCCGTCTGGTGGAACAAGGAACCGGGCGGGATGGGTGCACCGTTGCGAATCGAGGCGGAAGGTATTGCGATCGGCACTAAACCCGATCCAAGCTATCCATGGTAAGTAGTGCTTTGCGGCTTTTTTGCATGCGTGCTTTAACGTCCAACCTTTGGTGATGCTTAGGTTTGAAGATGAAACGTCCTCACCCGGTTTGCGATCGCCCAAGTTCACACCAACACCGCCTGATATTTCGTACCGTGGCTGGTGGACGTACCCGTACTACTCCTGCGGCCAGAAGAAGTGGATCCTTTCATACAGCGTCGCTATCCCACCGATGGGCCGCCATGGGTAATTGTACTATTTACAATGAATCGAAGCAAGCGTGCTCGTTATGACATGCGTTTTTTGTTCTATTTTTCCCCATAGTATACGTGGTTTTCTCAGCATCGATATCGACATCAGCGATCTGCAGGTGAACCAGTGCAACAATCCAAACCGCTTCGAAATCCTCAGCTACAACCAGCACCTCCGCCAGTACTACCCGTTCGTGCGGAATCTCAAACTCGGCGAGGATGAACAATTACGCCAGATCGAGGCGTTCCACGGGTCGCACAAGTGTCACATACACAGCATGCGTTGTGAATACCGACCGGTCGTCACGAGTGTCATCGGGTCGGCCTCACTGACGCTCGGCCCAAACGGTACCGGACCGGTCGGAACCGGGCCAAATTCCATTAACGGCTCGTTCGGCGGCGGGGCTGGTAGTATGCTGTTGGCTGCCGGAGGAAGCACACTGCAGACGGTGGTGAACGGCTGGACACGTGGAGCCTATCAGTGTCGGTGCAAGGATGGGTTCTACTCCTTCCGCCATCCGGACGGGTTCAACGGTAGCATCATGGAGGTGGCCTATCAAGAGTACCGGGATAACATCAGCTCGTACTACAAGGAGGTTTTTGTGTGCGTTCGTTGTGCACCCGGTTGCGCCACCTGCACCGGACCGGAACCATGCCTTGCGAGCTATAATTGGGCTTTCAGGTAGGATGCATCTTACGTTACTTCAATCGCACTTCGTACAGGTTTTACAAGTGGATTAAACATGAACTCGATTACCTATCACGGCAAGCTTGATGACATTGGGACGTATAAACATACATTGACCTATCGAACATGATTCAAGTAATTCCAAGCACAGCATTTTATGTCAACTTTCACTTTAACTTTAAAGCAAACAAATCGATTAAAGGCTCGGTCTTACGATGTTAATCGTCTTCTTCTCGGTTGCTTCTAGGACGACACTCCTCACCTTCTCCATCATGTGCGCCGGATTTACCGTCGTGCTCGCACTGTACATGTATCAGCACCGGAAGGTGAAAGTGTTCAAGGTGGCCAGCCCGATCTTCCTCACCATCACGCTGCTCGGTTGTGCCTTCATGTACCTGGAGATGGCCGCCATCTTTCCCATCCTCGACACCTACTCCTGCATCGCCACCAAGTGGACACGACACATGGGCTTCTGCGTGACGTACACGGCGCTGCTGATGAAGACCTGGCGCGTTTCGCTCACCTACCGCGTCAAGTCCGCACACAAGGTGAAACTCACCGACAAGCAGCTGCTCCAGTGGATGGTCCCGATACTGCTGGTCATGTTTATCTACCTTGGCACCTGGACACTCTCAGCGCCACCGACAGCGGAAAAGGTAACTACACTCAACGGTGTGGCGCTTAAATACGATTGAAATTTCATTCCATCTACTACCTATACGAAACATGTTCATTTGACCGTGGTTTTTGTATCGTATACCCAATTATTAATCAAGATAATGGCATATAACCCAAAGGGTAGCTATTAGTAATAACGTTTTCACCGACGGCAGCACGGCAGGTCTGAATTCCAGTAGGTTATTATCACTTGTCTCTCCGGCAACATTGGTGCTCCGGAAAAACCTTCAGTCAACTGTTTGTGGAGTCAAATCACTAGCACGTCTATAAGCCCCACACCAAAGTTTACATGGCAGTAAATGCCGACAACGCATCCGGATCGTGGCAATACATTTTTAATAATCCGCTTAATTACTCCTCTGGGCAGCCATAAAATCATTATCACCAAACTTTTCCCAGTGTTGCCATCCTTGCACACGTACAATGACAGAAGGTTCATCCGCGCGGATGTGTCGAATCCGGGTCCTCGGTTTTGTGGCGGTGTCTGCGGCAGGATGGGGTTCTTGTGGTGGGATTTGTTTTCCATCCTATGCCTGGATGTCTGCGTATACGCACATGTGGGAGTGTTATGGGCTCGGCGTTTTATTTGTTTTTGCTGAGCTATAAACGGTTAGGGTTTTCTGAACTGCGCAACTTTTACCGGGATTTTGATTGGCTCACACCGAAAAGGTAACATCTAGGGGAAACGATTAGCGTTCCTGATGATGTCGTGGCGTTTATTGGCAGGTAGAGAAAAATGAGGAAATAATAAAGCTATAGAAAGCGTTAAATTTCGTTTGAATGATGACAATCCAACAAAACATTGTTTAATGCGTGAAATGTTGTTTGGTTTTTTATTTTGTTGATAACAAAGCTGCAAAAACTAGATAAAAATAAATCAAGTTTTCCCTTCTTCGAGTCACGTACAATCGTTCACAGCAAGTCACGTGACAGATTAGCTGTAGCTTTTTATCGCATTAAACTTTTTTAATTGCGCCGTAATTTTGGGTATTATTTTCTCATTGCCTGATATGAAAACACAGAATACAGGTGAGGCTACAAACGTGAGGCTACAATACAATATAGATTTCAATGAATTATTTTAAACTAACTAACACCAAACTGCTTACAACCACAAATTTTAGCTACCTAAAATTTAACTGGTGGTGTATTGGTGACTCCAAGAAGATCCATTTGTATTTAGTTTTGTTTATGATTAATTTTCGGTTGGATCTAACTTTAGTTAACTGTAATAAATTATTCCGTTAACTCCATTCGTGTACTACATCATTAGCGTGTTACAGTTTTTTCAGACTATGTTAACATAGCTCAGATATGACACAAAAGTTGAAGCTAATAAAGCAAATTTGTTAGCATTTTTTTTTACCTTTTGTGACAGACAATAAAGATGATCACAGCATCAGCACTGCTATTTTATAATGTTTGTTGATTGACTTTGACTAAAAGTGAAACTGAGCTGACTCGTGTTACTTTTCACTAAATCGAAACATATTTTTTCAAACTCTAACTTCAAAGTTTGGCTGAAATTTTTTTTTTTAGTTTTAACTATCAATTTAGTTTCTATTTCGAACTGAATTTGATTTAGAATGATTAATATTGAATTTTATTTTACATGCCTTTTCTTTCATTTCGATTTTCGAACAAAAAATCGGTAAATAAAAATGTGTTTTTACAGGAAATAAAAAGATACTTACAAATCATATCTTCTGACGATACGAAATCAAACTCAACAGATGGTAATGCGAAATAAAAACTTTTCTTCCAATTTACAGATCGAAGACCAGTACGGACTGATATTCAAGCAGTGCTCGTACAACTGGTGGGATCACAGTCTGGCCATCGGCGAAGTGCTCTTCCTTGCCTGGGGAATACGCGTCTGCTACAACGTGCGCAATGCCGAATCGCTATACAACGAGGCGAAACTCATCTCCTACGCCATCTACAACATCGCCCTGGTCAACACGACCATGGTGGCATTCCAGTGAGTATTGATTAGCCTCGTTCGCCGCCAGCGATGGACGAACAGTTATGTGCGTCGTTTTTTTTACTGCCCTTTAAAGAAGTTTTAAGCTTCTGCAATGACCTTCTTTTTAATACCTCGTGCGCTGGCAAAGTGGTTTCAACAGAAGGCTGAAGTAAAGGTGGTCGTAAAGCTGCTGTGAACAAACTCTGGACGAACTCCGCCCATTAGAGGAGGATTTTAGTTGAAAAATTAATCCCCTTCCACGTGGTGGCTTTCTCGCTTCCACTTTCAGCTTATTCATTTTCCCCCAGGCCGGACCGGATATTAAATACCTGCTCGGCTTCATACGGACGCAACTGTCCACCTCCGTCACGATAGCGCTCGTGTTTGGCCCGAAAGTCCTGCGGATACTGCGCGGCCAAGGTGACCAATGGGACCAACGGGCACGGAAGCGTGGCATCACGGCGTCTTTCTCGCTGAACGGCATCGGTCTGGTACCCGAGGAAACGGCTGACCTTTATCAGGAAAACGAAGAGCTGAAGGTAGGGAACGATCGACCGACTAATTTTTCACATCTTTCCCTCACCGAGTACGAGGAATTTGCATTCGACACTTCACGTACCTGATTTCGCTGTGTGTGATCTTGTCGACATTATTTTTTTTCTATCACTTTATCTATTTCTCTCTCTCTCGCTTTCTCTCTCTTTCTTTCTCCTGTCGTTTTATAAAACCACCGAAAAACTCATTTCAATTCAACGCTCACAATTCTGTTCCGTTATTTTTTTTTTTTTTTGCTCAAAGGAAGAAATTCAGAAACTCGCTGCTCAAATTGAATTCATGAAAATTGTTCACATGGAAATGAACAATCGCCATCTGAAGCCGAAACCAGGCGGCTACTTCACCATGAAAAGCCCACTCGGTAAATCGTTCGGTGCTGGCGGTGGAACGGGTGCTGGTGGAACGAGTGGCGGTGGCAGCGGCAGTGGTTCGCATCGACACAAACACACCAAGGACGACTCGGTGAAGGAGCACAGTGGCGTCACGGAAGACGGACACAGCGGTACGAACAGTTGCTACTCGGGAACGGCAAACTCGATCGGGTAAGTTACGCTCCAGGGGTAAGGGGAATCGGGCAATCTCGTCGAACCAAAACAACACACTGGCTTCGCAACCGGAAAAATCGAATTCGGCAACGCAAAACTTTGTAACATTTTTTTTTTTGTTCTTCTCTCGATTTCTCTCACTTCTACGGGTTCTGTTGTTTTGGGGTTGTTTTTTTTTAAGTGAACATTTTTTTTCGAAATGGAATCCAGTGTTTTGTTTATGCGTACGTACACATACACTCACGCCTTGCGGCAGCGATTACCGGTTGAAGAAAAATGTTCAGGGAATGCCAGTGGTCGATACCAGTTTGCCCGATTGGTAAAGTAATCGATAGTGAATTATTATTTCATTCGGAAAGAGAGTTGGTTTTAAGATTATGGTTGGGATACAATCATTTCAATGTATCTAGAATAATATTTCCGGATCACAGATCTGATGATGAAAATACTACATTTATTATATATACTAGCCCAATAAAGCTGGTCTGCACAGTTAGATGAGGATTGGAAGAATGTGAAAACAAGTCAAATAAAACGTACGCAGCCAGTTACCAGCTGAAAAGATGTTAGGCGTCTCCATTGCTATGCCGCAGTACAATAGTTTGTGGATTCGTTTCGTATTTTATGTACTACTATCGTGATTGGCACATTTAACATTTATTTAACCCTTTAGTAGCCAATTGGTCGAAATTCGACAAACTACCAGAAAATGAAGAGAAATGAAATGAAAATGAACTACAAACAAACACAATCTATCGTTTTGTTATTTCCATAAATTACAGAAGGTTTTACAATACATAACAGTTACATTTATATTTGCTGCCATCTGTCTTCCAGTGCAGGCAGTACAAAGCTACATTCAATTAAAATATTATAGGTAAAAAAAAAATTAAAAAGTACGCAGCCAAATGTGTATTGAAAGATACCAGGTGTCTCCATGATATCGTTGGTGCATCGTTTCGCTCCTTTTTTATAATTGCAAACTACCTTTAGTTATATCCGTTTTCCACTCAGCTCCACAAAAACCTACTATCACAGTCATTGGAAATAACGTACGTAGCCAATTACGCCATGAAAGGCACCATGCGTCTCCATGGAATTTCCATCGTTACAAAAAAAATATGGTTCGACACAGTCACACAGATATCAGGAATCAGGCTGAACATTTCAATAGCCTATCCTTCACCGGTAGGTGGAGTTGGCAGATGATACGACGGACATGGAGCAATCAGACGCAAAATTGTAAATTCATTATTTATGCATAACTACCAGTGGAATTTAAATCAAATCTATGGATCGACTGGACTACGATTATTTAGTAGATTCTCCTGAGTAATGATTAAAATATTTTTCATTAAATCGAACATATGACGCTATTCAAATTCATACGTAGGCTCATTATTATGAAATAATTTTTTTTTGATATTTTAACCATTTACTCTAGGGCTAGTGCT
This sequence comes from Anopheles farauti No. 4, assembly GCA_000956215.1. NCBI lineage: Eukaryota > Metazoa > Arthropoda > Insecta > Diptera > Culicidae > Anopheles > Anopheles farauti No. 4. The sequence continues at coordinate 3,876 of JXWZ01013430.1, read as the reverse complement.
ATGTCACAAAAATGTCTTACTTTATGTTGGATTATAATTTAGCAATTATCTTTGTAAAAAATAATCCACATATACTCGGTTGCTAGGAATGTCTATGTGAACGCCATGATTGCTGTTTGATGCATGCACTGTAAGTTGATGAAATGGTTTCCTCTATGAACCAACGGTACGCTTCTTTGATGTTTCTCTCTGTTCCGCAGACTGATAGAACATTACATGTGCAAAGGGTGTTTGAAGCATACTTTATTTACTCGTTTTTTTTTCTTCTACTTTTTCCGCCATCCTCGCGTACCCAGCTTCACAACGCAACCGACCACAACGGCAAACAACAGCAATGCCACAACTGAGAAGGTATGACAAGGCAGCCGAGATGGACGAAACATGATGGCAGATGCAGACGGCTTCACTGCAAGCCCACTCCATTCATCGACCAATTCCACCTCGTACACGGCAACAGACAGCACAAACCATCCCTGCGGCAGCTACAACATCAACTACAGCGTTAACCAACCGAATTGGGCCAAGCATACGACCATCAACGGGGGCGCAAAAAACGCTGCCCCAAACGGTCGCAATAACAACGGCAACAACAACCGCGGTGACAGTAACATCGGCCGCACCAACGTAAATATCCTTCGGTGCTCACAACGGACCGGTGATCCATATGGTAGTTATCCTATGGCGGCTTCGGGTGATGGTAGAAGTGGTTTTGTGATTGCTGCTGCCGATGCCACTAGCAACGATCACGATAACTGCAATAATAATCAAAGCAAACCATCGACGCTGAAAACAACTTCGATCGTACCGTCGACCGAGGATGAACCGCTCCAAAGCTGCGAGGGGAAACTGCGACCGGAGGAACATAATCGACTGAACAACAACCACATCGCGCAACGGATCGGGGATAGCGAACGGACGTCACCCGCGCTATCCTCGCTACCGTCGCCGACCGCCTCGACCAGAAGCGTCACAAGAACGGACGCAGATGGCTCTATCGAGCCCGATTGCACCACGACCGCTGATACGACCACGAGTGACACTGTCGATCAGCGTCTGCCCGTGTACGTATGAGAACGAGTTATCGAGGGTTGCCAGCAGTAAAGCAAACGCTGTGCGAGGGTACGGAGGTAGGGCAAATATTTTATCGTTAAACCCTGCCTGGTGCCTGGTGAGATGTGTTGAGAGTCCATTCTTCAAGCACAGCTAGAGAGCCAAAAGACTCAGCTGAGCATACATCCTTGGGCCACTCGGCGGAAACGCAGTCGTACATTAAATATGGCCACCCGAAGAGTAAATCTAAAACCCGGAACGGAAGAGGCAATGGTACGCGATAATGAAGAGAAACAAGTGACACGATGTCGCGGGAATTACATTACCCAACCATCCAGAGCCAATGGTTGAGAATTCGCCGACGTCACCCATTTTTTCTCTCCGTCCTCCGGTCCTGTCCCGCTCCTGCGCTGACTCTCGCTGAAGGGGCTGATCCTTGGTGGCTATTTTGCGTGGGTTATGTTACTACCGGCTACCGACAACGACTGTTGCCGCGCGTCTGTTATGCTTGTTGTCTTGTCCGGTTGACGAAGGGGCCGGGCCGCAGATGCTACCATCGCCAGTGTAAGTGTGTGTGTGTGTGTTTTTGTGTGTATGTGTGTATCGTTACGTATTTATGCACGAGCTTAACGCTTCCACCACAGACGTGTGTCGGCAAAAAAAAGAAAGCACGGTTGGGTAAACATCGTGAAGGCGGTCAGCGTACAGTTGTATATTTGATGCCTTTCGTCCTTGTGGTGCATGGCGGTGAAACACTCAAGAAAACAACCAACCAACGATGTGACGGACACCATGATTTATGCACGCTCGGAGCACAAGCGGAACGGTCGGTGCCACGGTTGATAGGACAATTCCGGCTAACGAAGGTTTCACCACGCCGGTGCCAAGCACTTTCGAGCAAACGAAGTGACATAAATGGCCGCTTAAATGTAAGTAGAACGAATGAAGAAATTAAATAGCGACCAGTTAGTGCCCCAAAGGTATTTGATGTGATGATTAATTTAGAACTTCTTTTGCATTTTGTTTAGTTTTGTTTGTTTTTTTTTTTTGTACAGTTTCCGTCAACAATAAAATTTTTGCTTGACTTGTTTGATTTACTTATAGACATTAGGCGCCCCGAAATTTAATTTACATAATATGTCAACTACTCATCTTACTCGCCGAAGAGTTGTTTTCCGTGGAAAAATCCGACTGCTGGATCGGCGTTAAATACAATGTCGTGCTCTCCACTACAGTCGCCGTACACCCTATTCCGGGCCGTGTAACAATTTAAATAATTGCCCTCAGCACGGCTCGGCGCGCAGCATCTTCGTTCACCCGTGGCGCAAAGGGTAAGGTTTGAACAAACATTGTCCATGATGGAATGGTTGTGACATAAGAAACTGTGCAGGAGAGCAAAAAAAAGGAAACGAAACAGCTCACCGTGCCGAAGAGGCCGAACGGGGAACGCGCTACCACCCAGTGGCAGGCCTGGAAACTCGACCAGGACACAACCCTGCCCTAGAGAGTCCGACCGAGAGATTAAAGGATTTTCCAGTACGCTACTTGTGCACGCTAGGCAACGAGACACGAACGTACGTACATCTGTTGTACGTCTCTGTCCGCGCGCTGCTGATGCTGATGGGAAATTACAGACACGTTACGGTTGAATTTATTTGTTCTCGGTCCACTGGCATCCTGGGTCACAGGACACTCCCGTGGCATGGGCGTCCCGAGGTGGTCATCTTGGTGGAAAACCGAGGTTGTGAAACCACTTGTCAGATGCACAAATAGATTAGTGCACTGAAGGCGGACGGGGATGCTGTGGACTGTGAGTGTAGCGCGTGAAGCACGGCCCTAACCTAGACTCACGTCTATTTTTGAAGGGAAATAAAAGATTTTTTCCCGTATGTATACTCTCCACTGTATACGGAGCACAGAAAATGACAACGGCTAAATAAAAAAACCTTAAATTAAAGATTTTGTTACTTCACCATTCAAATAAGCTGCTTGTTGCTTTAGTTATGTACAAATCCGCAAGCTCTTTTTTGGGTTTGTTGCGGTATACTCATAGGTTCAACTCATGGTTGGGCAAGTAAATTAATTAAATAGGGTTAATATTTTGTTTTTATTTGAATCACACAGACTTTATTGTAACCCTTACCAATCATGAGCTTACAGCATACCAGCATAACATAAGCTATTCGCCCAACTGGTAGAAAATATGTAACAATTTTTGTTTGTTGCTTTTTTGATTACACTAAGGAATTCTAAATTATGAATCTCTTGATATTCGATAGAAAAAACTATCTTCGACTTTTTTTGACAAGCCTGGATTTTGCATAAAAAATAATTTTTCATGTAAATTGTATAAAAACCAATTATTCTTCTTTGTTCTAGTTTTGAGAGTGATAAAAAAATTAACAAAAAATGATGTTTTAAGTTTTTTAATTTTTAGTTTTTAATGTTTTTGCTATATTTGCCATATTTTTGTTTACTTAATGATACCATTTCAGAATGAAAAAAAAATTATGTGAATGTTGCACGGTGGTTTTTAGAACTTCATGTTCAATTATATTATCTACATGATAAATCTTACAGTGTTTAGAAGGAAGTAAGCAGCAGATAATCTCTCTCTCTCTCTCTCTGGCCTGCTCAGTGTTGAGCACGTCGTGCAGACATGGCCTGGTCGCAAATTGTTCTCCAGGTCGCTCGGTCCATCGCTGCGTTTCTCCATCCCCGGTAGCTCCCAATCTCCCTCAGGTCAAGCTCCACTTGATCCAGCCAACGAGATCGCTGCGCTCCTCTGCGCCTCGTGCCGAACGGTTCGCAGACGAGCACCTTCCG
>JXWZ01013429.1:0-22620 GCA_000956215.1 Anopheles farauti No. 4 | reverse complement strand
CGTGCGTGAACTGCGGCGAGCCTAAATCAGCGCTTAACCAGCTCACACCTTTTTAATGAGCGCGGGAAAAGGGGCGAATATAAAACGGACACCACCAGATAGCCGGCTAGATTGCGATTATAACGATTATAAACTAATCAAGTAGTGCGCGAGCAAAACGCACACGGACGTAGCCTTCCGATTCGCGAAATCTCTGTCAGACACACACACACAGGCACGGACAAGGGGCCAAGTGAAGGAAAAAAAAAATCGAGGTCGCGATATGATGGGGCTCGATAAGCACGGAGCATTTACGACGGCATCATTATGTCTTCTGGCGCGCGCGAGCGCGCGTTTTCGCTCCCCCGGAAAGAAACATTTAGCAATTTATTCGTCCTTTTGTTCGGCTCGGGATTGGCGTTTTTTTTTTTTTATTTGTTTGACGAACCGTCGGGTTTTAGTAGCTTCATGCGAAACTGCTCAAACGATGTCACTCAGGTTCCCGGGGCCAGGTTCGATCGGGAAGGAACGATCGCGATCGATCGATCGATAAATAAACAAAAAAATTACTGCAACCCGGTACAGCACGTCGTCAAGTGACGACGTTGCTTTATCCAACAAGGAGTCGTCCATTCGTCCAAACTGTCAGCGATTTTGGTGATGTTTTGGTTGGGTTGTTTCCCCTCCCGACGTTTCTCCTCTCCAACCGCCGCCCCGTTTCGCGGGGTGCCGAGATTGGCGGTCGAAATTTGTGCAAATAGAATTCATAAATCGATCGCATTTCAGGGGACAATCCGTTCGGGAGCCTCCCAAAAGAAGTCATGAAGATCGCTATCCGGCCGGGAATGGGAATTGGCATTGGAAGCCGAGCGATCCAAAAAACAAAAACAAAAAAAAAAAAAGAATCGGGGTGAAAAACACACACAACATCCCTGCTGCGGGAAAAATTCCCAATTCCGGCCCCGGTCCGAGCCACAACCGCTCATATCCCTAATGTGACATTTTAACAAGATTTACACAACAAGCACGACCGAGCGAATGACACAACGGTGTCATCGTGTTTTAAATCTTCTTCAAGCCCATGTTGGCCATCCCGTGTCTCCACTCTCCACTCCGAGGACTTCTGGCGCGGTAGAAAGGCGATCAAACCAAACAGCAAAAAAAAAACACAAAATACATCGCTTCTCTCCAGTGCGGGAGAAAACCGCGATCCGGTGGTGCACTTTCGGGATGCAGGGCAACGATGATGTGGTGCTTGTTTTGTGCGTTGTTTGCACTCCACATGCCACCCGCTCATGCTCCTCCCCCACCCCCAACGCGTGGCTCCCGGCGGGAAGAAGGCAGCGAACAGAACAGCAGAACCGGTGCGAGGGGGATATTGTGGATAACATAATGATCTTTTCGGAGCTGCCCGGGACTCATTCGGTGGATCATTTAAGTGAACACCAGAAGAGCAAAAAAAAAAAAAAGCGCACACACCATCTCATCTCTCTTTCGTTTCGCTCACGTTTCCTCACTTTGGTTGGTTGAGGGTTTTTGGCAATAATTTATCGTACGACATTCGTACGACAGCGGCAAGTGCATTTTGCGCCGTTGTGCCTGCCCCGGCGAAGGGCATCGATGACGACGACGACGCAAGGATAACGAAGCAGGAATGCCCTTTTGGTGGAGGAAAAATGTGGCCGAAATGATCGAAAAAACCGATCGATCCAATCAGGGTGAAGCGGTCCCCCTCTAGGGGGGGAGGGGGGGAGGGGAGAAGGCTGCGGGTAAGATCCGACCGAGCGCGAGAATGCAGTAGCTGAAAAATATTTTCGCCCTTAAGATCAATGATCGATTAAATATACACTTTGCCACCGTTTGCGATCCCCTCTTCCCCCCTCCCCCTCCACGGATTCGGCCGTCGCCGGCTGACGGGGCTGACGAAAAGCGCGAAAAGAGGATAAGATCATGTATCAAACGTCAAATTATATCAAATTATTTTCGGTCCCCTCGCGCGATCCTTGCTGCGGTCCGTTCGGGATGCCTCGAGGGAAGGGATAGGGAAGGCAGTGGGGAAGCTGCGGAAGGGGAGGGGGAGATGAAGCCAACGCACTCGTCCGATCTGTGTGCGTGTGTGTGTGTGTGTGCATCAGGTGCAGTGAAGAGGGCTGGCCGCGTGTTGATGGAATGGGCAGCCGCAGCAAGATCGATGTATGTTTTTGTACGACGATTTTTGTTGTTGTTGTTGCTTTTTGCTGTTGGTTCATCACGCTACTAACGCGAACAGGGGGTGTTCTACTTTGTGGAGATCGTTTCTCGTTTTTTTTTTTGTTTTTTATTTTGCCGCCAACTTTGGTTGCGTTTTGTGCCTAACGAATTATTATGGTGATGCGCGCCCGGCAGTACTTATAATAATACGTATCATTGTAAAGTAAAATCGAATTAAACAACCGTTTCGGGTTTGGGTGGGGCGAACAGTCAAAGGGAAAAGGAGGAGGGGAGGGAGGCAATTTGCAAGGATAAAGACATAACCGCGCGTGTTCACTCTCGCTCTTTCCGCCGGGTAATGGTTCCGATGCGGCCACGCCGAGTGTGTCGCATTAATTTTAGAGCCTGTTTTGTGGATGGTTCTCAACCGCTTTGGGAGCTTCTTAGTGCAACAGTATCAATCAGCGCAATTAAAGCAGCATTACCTTAAGCATGCGTTCATTAGACTGATTACATCGCATTTATTTCGCGGCGGATCGATACTCAACAGGGGTTTTTTTTTGTGTATTAAAATTATCTTCTAAAGGGGATCTTCTTTTCCTATGTGCTTAAAAAGTGGTGGCAACTTAAAAAGGAAAATTTTTAATTCTCGTCTATTCCAACAACCAGATTGATGAATATGGCCAAGCCGATCCTATAAAAAATAATTAATAAAAAAAACATCCAGATTGTCTTCCTTCATTCTAAATGATCTGTTAATTACAAAAGCACCTCATAGAACGCATTTAAGCACTAACTTAATAAGCCACAATTACAAAAAAAAACATTAAAGAAAATTACCTTATTAGTCATAACATGTTTTGGATAATATTTAAAAAATTAAATTAAAAAAATAATAATTTTTTTTTTCATCAAAAATTCAAATCCATTGTGAATTTTCGTTCTCTCTTCGTTCCTGTTTGGAATTTCAAAAAAGCATTTTTTTTTTTCGCAAAACTTGTTGGTGAATTTTGCTCCAGCCCGAATTAGAATGCCACCTAGCAGCGGCACCTGAACAGCCGTGCCATCCCACTGTCATGTAGTACAAATGTTACGACATCCCGTGTCATCGTCGGACGCACTTGGACAAGGTTCGGGAATGCGTCCGCCACCGAACCGAACCCCAACCGTAACCGCAGCCCGGCGCGAATGCGGGAGGACGAACGATAAGCGACGCATTCATTCGAACGAGCATTTCGGTTTCGGGCGTTTAGCTGGAACTATGTGCTACCGGGAGACCGCGGGGAGTTTTTCGCATAACTGCCGTGTAAAAATTTGACAAAGGTTTTGTTTTTGCCTTGAAGATCCTGGCCCGGGAAGCTCGTCCTGCGCCCGATCGCGCCCGATAATCTCGCGAGCCACGGCACCGCGAAATTCCAGTCCGCGGGTAAATCGGAACGGGTTACTTCTCTGCCGTGCAGAGCGCTCCGGGAAAGCGCTCGTATCACCCCCGGGAGGCCCGGTTGACGGTTGGGTGGATCGTAAAACTCCCGGCTTTGATGGACGACGGCACGGACGGACGGATGGACTGAAAATGGCGAAAATACAGAAGCGATCAGCGCGCGGAGCGAGAGCGCTCCTGCGTATTTGTCCTGCCGTTCATGTACGTGGGCCTTTTTTTTATGCCTTACATGCGTGCGCTTGTGCCTGAGTGTGTGTGTGTGTGTGTGTGTGTGTGTGTGTGTGCGTTGATCGAACATTTGCGATTCCGCAAAACCGCGGGGCATTAGCCAAAGCGACAGAGGTGAATGATAATGATGATAAAAGATGCGATGCGGTGGCTGTGATTGCAGACGGGCAGGCAGGCAGGCAGGCAGGCAGGCAGGCAGGCAGGCAGCCAGACACGCCGTTGTTCGCTCGGTGTTCCATTCTTTTCCGCCTCGTTCGCGGCGGCTGCGGTTGCCCCCGTCTTGGACTTTACATACACACGCACACACCGATGGGGGAGAGGGGCGTCCGGGCCGGGAGCGGGACGGGTATGGGCAGTTTTGGAAAGCTGATGGAATGTCGCAAGAATGACGGGCGGCCACGCGGCCGAGAGCAGGTTGTTGCGATGGATGTCGATAGTGCTGGCCGAAGGATCTTGGCTACCGAGTTATTTCTTTTTTTTTCTTTTTTTTTACGCTGAACAGCCCCCAGAGCGCTGCCGCGTCGAAGGAACTTTGATAATGTGCACGGAAAGTGTACCGAACGGTTTGCCGAAGACGGTACAGGGAATAGTGCTGTGCCGAGGAATGTTTGACAGAAGTTTCTGTGTCGATTCCTCGCGACGTCGGTTTTGCGATCTTTTTTTTCGATCGATTCAAGGTCCTAGGCAATAGCTCGGGAAATGTATTAAAAGAGCAAAAATCTATTAAAAATGTTCATTCTTGCCTTAGATCATAATACTTTCATGCAAAAAAAAAACACAAAAATGGATTGGCTATTTTAAGGATTAAAGTTTTAATTTAAGTTGTTCTGGATGTCAAATGTTCAAAATTTGGCCCTTCGAGCCGGAACAAGTTTAAAGTCGAGATTATCGGCATTGTCGACATTAAAAATCGACAATCGATGCTGTAATTCGATCGTTTGTCGGCATTCAAAAAAAAATACTTAAACTGCCATTTCAATAAATTTATTCACAATTGAAAAGTATAAAGTTTATATCACAAAAAATTGTAAGAAAAAAAAATATTCAGGATACAATTGCATACAAAACAATCCAAACTATTCGTTTCGATCGTACGATAACGCGCTTTACATCGCCAAATTCAACATTGTCTTCCCGTTTCTGTTAATGGTCATTTTTAACTAAATGCTCTGAATATTCCACCCATACCGCACGGTGCACCCGGTGTAAAGAAAGGAAAAATCTATCCGCGGCATCATCACCTCCCAGAGCTTCCACCTCGGACTTGCAAACACGTCCCACCGAAGAAGGCAAAATTACTTCGCACCTTCGCAACTATGCGCTCCCGCCCGGTTTGGGGGGAAAGGGTAGATAATTGCACCGGCTCACACACCCGCCCCACAGCCCAGACCGTGCGTTTAATTGGCCCACAACACCGACCGATCGGGCACATTGCTGTGCGCGGCGGTACGTGCAAATTCCGCAAAAATCTGTGAAATTTAATCACAGCACATTTTTCGGGCGCGCTCTACCTTCGCGTGAGGCGAAATTCACGCGCCGCCCCGAACCGATGACCTGCTGCCGCTGGTAGGGCGGCGATCGATTGGCGTGAAATGCGCATAGCTCGGGCGGACCGACGACAAAAGCCCGATGATTTCGTAGTCGACGCTCGTATCGGAACCAATCATCCCTTCTGTGGTTACGGTGGCGACCGCCGGTGGGTGGGCTTCGGCCTTGAAATTGGGGATTATTAGCTGCTGGGCGGCTGGGGTTTCATCGGAACTTCAGTGCACTCCGTAAAAGGGACGCAGGCACGCAAATCATGCCGTCACGGTGGCGATGGACTGCATGCCCCGATGCGAAGGAATGGGTGACGGGCAGGACTTTCTCCTTGGGAAGGTGTTTTTATTTGCTATCGAAGCAGTTTTTGAGAATTTTCGATTCAATTTTCGACATACCATTTTATTCTTAAATGAGATTAAACGGATCAATTTTTAAATTTTAATCTTTATTTTCTATCCTTCGCAGGTATGAACTACATGATGCATGTTACAAATTATAAGGCTTAGAATTTTATCCCACGAGATCATCACTTGGTAATGTATTTTTCTTGCACACCAACTGCACGAATACAGTCGAACGACAAATAAAAAAATTAGCAACAATATTCAAAATGTTCAAAAATTTACCTCAAATATTATATTTACTCCAACAAACCACGAAAAAAGCATTTGATGCTTTGATGAAGATCGACTTCGGGTTTACACTTTTGATGGATTTTTTTAAAATATTCAGAGCATCGAAAAAAAAATTACGCACAACTATTCTTTTTGTATATGATTTTTAAACGCACTTAAGCAAGTGTTGAGGAAAAGCACAGAACGTGAACGTTTGATTACGCAGCTAGAATAATTGACGAAAATTCTCTTAAAATTTCCATTAAAACCGATTCTCAAATGCCGCAAGACTTGGTGGTGTCTATTGTCGTCAAATTTGAGATGATTTGAGCTAAGAGATTGATTTTAAGCTTGCTGTATATTTTATTTATAAAATTAGAATCTAATACGATACGCTATGGGTTAAATAAGTAATAATCAATTTTGATTTTACTGCCTTTCAAATCCTTTAAACTAAATTGAATGAAGCTGAATTCTGAAAAAGTTGTCCTTCAAAGTTAAGATTTTCTCATTATTTCATTGTTTTGCATTGGAAAATCATTCATTATGCATGGAGGTTTTGGTCCTTCGAACCGGATTGAGCATCGGATAAAATATATTCAGCAATATGAATTTACCCAATAATGTTAAGCTCTTAAGAGATTTCAAGCATATAATAATTGCACGAAAAAAAATTGGACTATTTTCACAACATCACGTTAGAAAGATTTATTGAGTAAGAAAACTGATCGCAACGCTTAGACGTTTTGGTTCTTCGAATCCGATTAAATAAAACTCAATTTGGTTCATTTTCAAATGAAAAAAAAACACAATTTTTGCCCTCCAAACGTCGCGTCCTGCGTGAACTGAACAAAGCTACCTGTTGCAATTTTCGCAAATCGCGTTCAGCACAAAAGTTGCCAGCCCAACGAACCCGATCGATGCAGGGGGCAGGGCAAGGAAAAACCGGGCCACAAAAGCCATCCTTCCCGTTCGAGGGAAGGGTCCCCCAAAAACCGCATACAATTTATCCGACCACTATCATCGATCAATGCGGCAGGGTTCATCAGCGTCCGTGGCTAAAACCGGCGGCGGGGCAGAAGAGCAAGAAACCCAGGCAACGGGATGGCAAAGGCAAGAGAAAATCATCAACACACAAAAGCCCACGGCTCCGGGCCGCCTGCAAAACCAGCTCCAGAACCAGAATTTACTATCGACGGTGGAAGGGCCGGTGGAGGGTCTGTGGAGAGGGGGGGGGGGTCGGGGAGGTTGTGGATTGCACTGGCCTGCGTTACCAGCCAGGCGTTGTACTTACGCACTCGCACAGTAGCTACCGAAATTGACAGTTGACGAGATTGATTTATAAAGAGCTGTCTGTCTCGCTTTTTGTCTCGCTGCCATCGGAACGTTGGCGGTGGGTTGGTGATGACGACGAGCACCATGGGTGCAAATTTCTCCCGCTGACTACGTGTACCACACATGTGTGTGTGATGGTTGGAAAAAAAATGACTGCTTTACTCCATCCCCACCATCCTCCGCCGCTTATCAGATGGACCCCGTATCAGACGGATTGAAACGGCAATGGAAGGAAAACACGTGAAGGTACTAATAATTCCACCCTGCCCGGAGATCACTGCTTTGCTGGTCGGCTCAAAATCAATGCGCCGGAAAGTGCACACGGGCAACCCGAAACGGGCAATCTACAGGTGGGTTTCGGGTTGGATTTTTTTTTGTTTTGTTTTCAATTAAAAATGCTCAAGAAAGCCAGCAAGCAACGCATCACCCCAAAAATGGAGGAAAAATTAAACGTTCATTAAGCTCCCCCCGAAGGAGCAAGGATGGAGGTTTGGTACCGCTGCGAAAAATCAGCCAAACGGTTAGGGAACATGAACATCGTTCCGTCTTTGCTTTGGGTGACGATCGCATCTAATTCCTGGCTGCCCTTCCCCACCCGAAGGGAGCGGTGGGAGGGTGCGTCCCATCGATCGGGACCCGATCCTCGACCCGATCATTTCGGCCGTTTGCCGATTTCCGTAATGATGATGCCCGGAAGCGGTTCAGGAAGCCCGACCGTCAGCGGGTTTTCGTCAGCACCGAAACTATAATCATCCCCGGACGGCCGTGTGTGGACAAAATTAAGCCCAACCCTTGCAGCGGAGAGAATGCAACAATTGCAGCAACCGCTCACTGTGCGGACTTTTATTAGGCCCGAGGTGGTGACAGGGCAAACGGGGGAGAGCGGGAGGGAGAGGAAAAAAAAGGGGATAATAGAAATTTGAATTGAGAATGAATTAAAATTCTCCACCGTTGTGGCGATTGCAGGTTCGGCTCGGTTAAGCCCCGGTTAGCTTGGTGGATGCAATTTTTTTTTCCCCCGTTCTCCACCCCATTCGTTCCCACTGCCCCTGCTCCCGGCTCCCCGACAGCCGTATAAAACCCCCGGAGGGCGATCCCGGTCCCGGACGACGAATCCATCACGCAACCGGGGAACGCTTCCCGCCCGGAAGGGAGGCACTGGTTTTTAATGGATTTTTTCGGGTGCATCGCGGGCGCAAAAACCCATTTGAATGAAGCTGTTCGCTGATGGATGTAAAAGCCCCTCGGAACGCTGAAGACGAATTGACGATAACGATGGTAGCGAAAACCGATCGCGGGGGGGGGTTCGGCGCGGGGTCCGCCCTTCGGCCCCTCGCCCCTACTCCCGTTTCAGCCTGATAATCGTCCACCGGGGGTTTAAATCGCGCGCCCAGCACAAGAATGCGCGATCGGATGGTAATCATAGCCCTTAATGCCGGACCGGTGGAGGGAGCCGGGGTTCGGAAATTTAATAATATGATTAATTTCTTTCCTCCTCCTTCCTCAAAACAAAAAAACAAAAAACTGCCTCTCTCACTGTCGCGACTTCCCGTTGCACCATTAAATGCACGCCATCGGGTCCCTCTTCGCAAGCTAACAAACAAATGCACGCTGATGATGATCCCGGTCACGATTATCGCACCGAGACGCGGTTGCCAAATCTTGCATTGCACCATCGAATCGGGATTAGCTGAATTCGCGCGCACACTCGGGGTGTATTGTTCAGGTTTAGCAACCATTCATTTGCTAAACGAGCCACAACCACCGAAGCGCTCTCTGCGTAAGGGGGCTCGTTCGCACCTTTCGGAGTTTTATTTACCCGCCGAGCGTTGTTAATCGTTTCTCTTTGCAGCACTTGTTTGTTATTTTTTCGATCAGCGATTTTTTTCTCCTTTTCGCATTCGCGCAGATCATCATTAATCTTTGAGCCGAAGTTTTGAACAATTCGTTTTAACGATCGTTACCGGGGCAGATCGTTCGCACTTGCAAATGCCACCCAGGGTAAACAATGTAGCTGCTTTGAACGATGATTTGATCGTTGGTGTTACAATGTTTGAAGCATTTTTTCTTGTTAATTTTGCTTGAGAATTTGTTAAAATTTTAACCACGAAACGTGACATAATGATTTCAGTTTTGATAAATTCTCGAGATTTGTATAATCGGCAAAATTTGTTGACATTACTGCTGATTGTGAAAATATCATTCAAAGGATTCAAGATTTTTTTTTCAAAAATATTCACCGCACTAGGAGATTATTTTCGTTTTTTTATTTGGCTTGCTTTGGTGAGCCAATAAAATATGGTAAACATTTTTTATGACAATTTTACGCTTATTTAATTACATTAAATTTAATTTAACTTCATCTCCTTTTTGTCACTCATCCTAGCTTGGTTGCTTACGATTGGACACTTTTGGGATCGTGAGACGAAAAACTTACTTACGATTATATTTTTTAAATTCATTGTATTATTATTATCTTTTTATTATTTTTTGAAAAATAATTTAAAAATGTGTGCAATAAAAAAAGTTGCACAATACTTGATTTTCTCCCCCTTGGTCTAACCAACCAAAAACAAACAAAAAAGGCTTAATCCTTACACAAAAAAAAATAAGAAGAAGATGCTTTAATGAAGTGAAAATTTTGTATTTTGTGCTTAATTTTGGTTTCTTGAAGAAACTCAATACTCACAAAGAAATATTTCAAAAATTTTTCTTTGATTTATTCACATTCATTTTGAAAATGTTGTGTTTGATATTTTTAAATTTTCATAACATGAACTGATTTCCGGAGCTGCAAAAGAATTGCTTCGTAATGTTCGTAACACTGAATAAATTCCAGCAAAAGGATGTAGAATATCAGGTACACGCCGTAAATTGAGAACCTCAAATAACCTTGAAAAATAGCTCAAATATACAACCGACGGGCTAGATTTTGCTCCGAAACCATTTTTCCTACCACTCCCAGGCAAGCAAACCGGCAGCCGGTTTCAAATTAATCGAATCGGCCCGAATCCATTTCCTGTTCTTACTCCATTAGCGTCGATGCAACGAAACGTGACAAAAAAAAACACAAAATAAAAATAAACAACCCACCACGGCAACACCAGTAGCCGGCAGCTGTCTCATGTAAATTACACCACCGGCTTGCAAAAATCATATTCCCAATTATTACACCGCTCCGATGGCATCGGGGAGCCCTTCGACGGTGCTTCGCCGACGTCGGGCACGTCGTGCGTTAATTAATACCCGGTAGCTGCCCGGCAGGTAGGCAATCGGTGGCAGCAGAACAAACAGAAGAACACCAAACCAAACCAAACCGAAGCGCAAAGGGTGCCAAAGATGGTGGATGTCCGCGCGGGCTGTCAGTCAGTAGCGAAGCTGTCACTCAAACCGGCCAGGCCCGGTCAGCTTAAACGTGCGATCGCAACGAATTGCGATGCGAAATCTAGCCGGTGCGATCGCTCTCGCCTGCCCGGCCCGAGCGCCCGGGGATCAGCTCAGCGGCGTTGCGAGTGCGGGTACGTTTAATTTAACGAAATCCAGTTAATAGTGCCAGTAGTGTGTAGTCCGTATTTGTAATTATTTTCTGTCTCACCTCCCCCAGTCCCCCTTCATCAAGGGGCTCACACCAGCAGTCGCTTTGTTCTTCTGTTCTGTTTTCCTGCCGTGTGCCGTTTGCCGTCTCTTTCCGCGCTTAATCTTGGCATGGTGGTGGTGGTGGTGGCACATTCCCTAGAGGACGTCGCAGTGGCCCTACGGCCCACTAGCAGCGCCCCCAAGCGTCCACCAGAATGGGCAGCGGGATGCGATGCCCGCAGGAGGCGTTGCGCGCGAGCGATAAACAAAATCGCCCGTGCGCGAGGGCACCACCGGGGGCGACCGGGGGCACACCGCGACGCCCGTCCACCCATCGACGCGCCCGATCGAAGTCTTTTGTACGAGCTGCAAGTGACGAACCCGAGAACGGCACGGCGAACAGGGCCGAAGGGGCCAAGAATGATGAACTGCACGTTGCGTTTCGACGCTGCACACGGGGTGGGACTTGGGCTGGAATGAGCGAACATGTGTAAATTGGGAACACTTACCCGCTCCCTCCCCCATACCATCCGCTCCGGGTTCCCGTGTCGCGAATGCGGGAATGCGATGGAAAAAAAAATGCTACAAAATGTATAAAGCAGCAGTAGCAGCAAAATGCAACACAAAAAAAAATCACACACACACACACATGTGGACGAACAGATAAGAAAGGGCTTGACGATGGCATTTGACGATGGCTTTTCGACGGCCAACGACGACGATGATGACGACGCACAGGCAAAGACGACACACACGGGAAAGCAAGATTGATAGTACACTAAAGCCTCTCGCCTCGCCCTTCTTCGGATAAGGAAACGGAGCGGGCGCGCTCGCACAGGATAAAAGTATTCGTACGCACGGGTAACGCAGAGAGAGAGAGAGAGCGAGAGAGAGAGAGAGAAGGAGGGATCGTTTCTCGCCCGGGCATCATCATGATCTCCCGCTCCGCTCCCCCCCCCCACTCCATTCGACGCCGGATTCACCGCCGAACCGTTGTGACGAGTTTTTGATGGATGAAAAGGACAAAATGTCTGCACCGGTGTGATGTCCGCGGTGAAGGGCAACGCGGGCAACGAAAAACTTGTTGTGTGTATTTAGAATGCATTAAAAATTGCATACGCTCTCGATTTGTCTCGTACGGGCGTTCGCAGTGTATGGGTGAACCCGACCCGGCCAGGATCATTCCGGTGGCGGTTTTGTGCACGACACGCACACAGCAGCAGGAGGAGGGTTCGAGTGCGCGAAGAATTTGCCCGCGTCTCCTTCCCTGCAAACCTCCCTCTTCCCCTCTCTGCGGTGATCATTTTTTTTTTTTTGACAGTGATGAAGATGACGAAGCGACCGATGACGAGCTCGCTCGCAGAAGCCCGATCGAACAAATAACAAATATTTCCATGGACGGCGAGCGAGAGTGGCCCGAAAAAAAAAAAGAAACAACAACATAAACACAACGCACATTAAAATCGGCACAAGCGAAATACGGTTCGGTAGCAATCTCACCTTCTCCCCCGGCTGAGGGATTTCTGGACAGAATGATTATGCTCGAGGAGGCAGGGGGAGTTGTTTTAAGTATTTTATTTTACGCTTATCTTTCGTCGCATTTTTTGGAGGCTTTTCGATGTTGCTAGTGCTGTTGGCGAGCAGCGAACGCAGCCTCAACGCTGGTTGAGGATTTCTTTACATGTCAACTTGGCTGCGGTTTTGCAAAAGAACTGAGCACGGATTTGATGCTTCCCGCAAAAACAAAGAAACTGTTGACAAAAAAAAATTCCAACAAGGCTTAAAATCTATTACAAAATATGAAAATTATGTTATCAATGATTTTTGGATGCTTTCGTAATAATTATTTCATCATTGTTATTTTTGCCCCTTTCTCAAATATTTGAATAGATTCTAAAAATTTTGATCACTTAGATTTTTGTTTTAAAACATTTAAAATTATAGTTACGTTTAAATGATTTTGTGAAACGCTGTGTATTTATAAATTCTTAATTTATTCTTTCACCACAAGTTAAGATCAATGTATCCGTACGGATATTGTATCTTCAAATAAGGCTCAGATTGGATAATAAAAAGCAATACAACTTAATATAAAAAGTACCCACATGATCCAGGATTATTCCAAAGGAAGAAAAAAGTAGTCAAAATGGTTTTTAAAACAACTGACAAAAAAAATCGCTTGTCAAAAAAATATAAAAGCTCACGTGAAAAATCCCAACGTTCGGAAAAAATACGCTTGTTTAAATAATTTAATAAAAGCTGTTCCTTTGAAAAAAAAGCCATTGCAAAAGACTCTTTTGTAAATTTAATTTAGTGATTTGTGTCATTTTCTAAATTATTTTTTGTTATTTTTGCCCAAACTTATAATATCTATATGGAATAAAAAAATAAACAATAAAATTGGAAAAAGAATAGCTTGAAACCCAAAACAAAGTAAAATTTATTATTACCCATTACATATATTAATCTTTTGTTGAAATTCAATCCTTTACCACTCTCCGATCTAAAATTAAAATGAAATGTATTCCGACAAACTAAATCTACTTGAAAATATAAATTACACATAAAATTACACAATAATTACGCGCTAAACAATGCCCCAGTCTGAGCGCATTACTAAACCATCCAAACCTGACTCATTCGCGAACGTTCGATTGTACGATCCGTTCCACAAAACGCAAGCGATGTCTGCGTCTTTATCACCGGCAGCAGCCGATAAACTTTGGCGTCATCTTACGCCGACGCCGATCGGCGACGAGCAGCACCAGTTTTCAAACTCAATCCATCCGCATCCGTCTGACATATGCAAATTTCTTCGAACCCGGCCCGCCCTACCATCCACTATCTTAAGACATTCGCTGCCCGCCGATGGGATGCCATGGAGCTTCCGTTTCGAAGCGAAGATAAAGGCAGCGAAAGTGTCAAATGAACTCATGACTAGCCAAGGGCAGGCAGTGGGTATGTGTGTGTGTTTTTTTTTTATTGTTTTCGTTTTATTTTGCAAAATTCGTAACACAACACGCGGCGTAGCGTTTTGCAACGTTGTAGTGCAACGCTCCGTTCGGAAGTAGGCCGAATTTGATAAGCCTGCCGCATGCCGCCGCCCGTTTTTGTGAATGCATTCCCCGCAGGTCAGGCTGCCGAAGGCTCCCACGGCGAAAATCCTCACACGAAAGATAATGCTTAAACCCCTTTCGGACGCCCTCGGTTGCCGTTCCTTCGTTCACTCCCACCCTTCTATTTTATCGCTACGCACGTCGAGTGACAACTAGTTCCGGTGTTTCTGCGTTCTTCGGGCCCCGCAGCGATCAGCGATGCTCGGCGATGCATGCACCGACCATAACCAGCATAACCGCACCAGCAGCAACTGCAACGGATCGGTTCCGTCGGTTGAGAAACGGATGAGAAAGGCAGCGGCACATGCAAAACGATAAATAAACGCAGAAGAAAGCATTAAAACAACGGCTCCGCTATCTCCGGCCGGGGTTGCTTACGCTGCTGCTGGCCGTTGGTCGGGCTGGACGAGGAACGGGACGGACGGAAAACGACGATCAAACGTTTCTGGGTGTGGGTTGGCCACACCGATCGCTTCCCGAAACGGAGCGCCCGGAGTCAGCCGTCTTGTACCGGGCTAATGTGACAGCATTTGTTGAACAAAGTCCAACAGGAATGAAAGCAATCAGCGGGGATAACAAATGGGACCGAGAGGGTCGAGAACATACAAAAACAAAAAAAAACGAAACAAAGCAAGAAAGGGGTGGCTTGCAGAGAAGAAAAACAACAACAGTCAGTTGGAGAAACAAAAAGCACGAAAAAAAAAATACACGTGAGGGAAAATTAAATGATTATGTGTGGGGTTTAACGTTTTGTTTGGTTCTGTTTCTGCTTCCTCCCCATCGGATCTCACCTTCGCTATCTCCTGTTCGCTGCAGTTGTTTGACGCGAGGGTCACTAAAATGTGTCGTTTTTCGTGTCGTTTGTTTTCTGCGCAACGCGGCGTCGAACGATCCGAAATGCAGCCGGACTGCAATTGAAAAGAAAATTCACCACCACGGAAGACGGACGGAAAAAAGCGCGAAGGCAAAAAACACACGAAAGGACACGTTTTGGGATATTGGGAAGCAAAAACTCAACAACGAAAAAAAAAGAAAAAAAGAATGGAACCGTCTGCAGTTTGTCACTCGCTGGTCGGTGAAGTGTCAAAGGAATCGCGCCCGCCCCGGTTTCGCAATAAACGTCACATTTTATTGACCGTTCGGTGCATTTTAATGGTGATTTTTCGAGCCGAACTGAGATTAGGGGGGGGGGGGCCCAATCCGTGTAGGAATGCTTCGCGTACGGTTCGATTTATTACGTTTGGATTTTGTTGCAAGTACGCCCCGAGGGGTTTCCGTTTTGACGGATGACAAATAAAACTTGACGTTTATGGCGAAGGCAGACCGGGTGGTTTGAATATTGAAACAGTTTTCGGAATCACTTTAGGACGATTATCCCATCAGCTGCATTCCCTGGTTAAGAAAGAGCTTGGCGGAATGGAAATTTCGAGCAAATTTGGTGGCTTGAAAAAGACTCAAGCGCTAATCTTTTTAAGCCAAGTCTTGAGACAATTCATGCATTCATGATCACGATGAACATTCCCAAATGCGGTATTGTCGTTTATGTCAAATATATTGTTTTATTACGTCGATACTTTCGAATTTTCGAATTTCGGTATGAATTTTACATCATAGTAGTCGGTGACGTTTCACTAGCACACTACCCAGCTAACACGGTTGACAGATTGTCAAAACCGCCATGTTGACAAATGTCAAACGAAAACATTGTGACGCTTTAAAATAATTTTTCCGTACGAAGCACTCTACCAGCCAAGACGTCGCAGTCGGTTTTTGTTTCCCTTCCTTTGTAATAAATCCCACAATATCCCACCAATCAAGCGCAACTATGAAAAACGCGTCAATAAAGTACACAAGCGTACGCGTGCGCTGTACAAGCGTTGCGTCAAGATTCGTTCCACAAATCGTTTCATTAGCGCGACATCGGTGGACGGAGGATGCGGCGTCTCACAGATTACGAGCTCACGCTAACACGAAAGGGCGCAAGGGTTAGAACGGAGCGCCGTGCCGAATAAATCACTCGCCGTTCCATTAACGGCGATCGGTCGCGTCTATTTGCGCAACCGGGACGGTTTAGAAACGCTGCTCGGTGCAGTACGTCGACTAATACCGCTGCCCCAAAACGTCCGCACTCGTCGGGCCCCCCTGCGACCGGCCGCTGGACGGCATCGGATTCTGGAGATTGGTTTTGATTAAAATTGATATCAATCGATTGATAAATTTCAATTGAAGCCAATGGGCGGCTGTGCGATCGGATTCGGATCGGTGACTTGATGTCACGGTGTTCGCATGCCCGGCCCCGCGTATGTGACACTTGCGAAAGCCTTGTGACGGCAGCGGATGGACGGTTGGAGGTTGGTTGTTTTGCACCAACCCGGGTCGCCACCGAGGGCTAGAGCGTGCACACTGCGCACGTACATAGAAACGACCACTTCCGCGTGCAAACTCGTGCAGCTGCAACTTGCCGTACGTCAAACACGAGGCAAAGTGCAGGCTTAATAAATCACACCGATCGAACGCCACAGCCCCAGCTTGTCACTGGTGATGGCGCGGAACAAAAAACGGTCGAGGACTACTCGAGGAAGTTGCTCCTGTGCGATGTCTTATCAAAATGCGCCGATCGCTGGGAAAGAGGAGCTACGCAGCCAACTTCACTTATCGTGCCGCTGACTCGCATCGGGTGGAAAAGCGAAGTTTGAGGCGCACCCTGCTTGCAACAAAACCACAATGAGGAGAGACCGAAAAAAGCGTCCGGGAACTTCGCGCGCTGGGAAGAAAACTACCCGCAGCGGGGGAAGCGCGCGGGTGGGGAGGGGGGAAGCAAAACTTTTATTATTATTCATTACAATAAATCATTTGTCATTAAGATGTTGCTCCCGGTTTTTAATTTTTTGTCTGCCTTCTTATCGTTCTCCCGGGCCGGGGATGCTGCTCGGGGTGGAATTTTTCGGTGAAAATGGAAAACACACCGATGCGTCGCCGTAACAAAGGACGACCAAGAAGCTGCCCGTCAGAACGTCAAGTCAACTCTTTGGCGAACTCTTCTGCCATCGACCAGTGCGCTTGATGGGTAGCGAAACGAAGGAACCAACAAGAACGGCGCAAAAAAAAAAAGAAGTATGATTATTCATAATTTCATCTTGCCCATCCACGAGCGCCCAGCACCACGACGTTGTTGTTAACACAGAAATTTTCATAATATTTTAACAAAGATTAGCTCGAAGGTGAGCGAGCGTATGTGTGTGTGTGTGTGTGTGTGAGGATGGAAGCAACCGACGCAGCATGGTTCATTAATTAAGCGCATAATAATAATGGCGACTTCTCTGCGCGCTTCTGTTCGGTAGCTACGGACGGCTTTATGCCCGGGTGGTTTTTTTTCTTTTTTGCTTTATTAATGCGCTTTTTCGAGTGTCAGTTTATTTGATTCGGTCGAGTTCTGCGTTCTTTTTTTTTTTTTTTTTAGCACGATGCATCTTCTTGCGGTTGCAGGAATGTTGTTGTTGAAAATAAAACGCACCGCAGCAGGGGAAGGCGATCATTTGGGGGATTATATTGTGTAAATTAGTTGGGTGCGCGATTTCGCGGGGTTCATCACCGTGCGTTTCGGTTTGTTCGGCAATGAATAGCGGTGCGGGAAGCGTGGGGGAAGGGACCGGCAGCAGGTGCATAAAAGTAATGATCAATTGCTGGGAGAAGATTAGCGAAGCAGGGAAACATATTGAACGGAAAAGGACTACGGCATGAATGGATTAATAATGGCCTGGAAGGTTTAATGCAATGCAATCAATGTTTATTGATGAAAAATTTTTCTTAAAAAATATTTTAATATTTTTTTTTTTGAAAATACTTTTTTTTCTACATAATATTGAACAAAAATTCTACATGCGTTGAAAATTTTAGTTCAAATGGAATAAAATGTGTTCAAAAATCAATCAACATTTTATTTTTATTTTTTTTATTGGTTCCCTCATGAAATCTTTAAAAATTATGAAAAATCTCAGAAACATAAATTTAAGAATCACATTCCCAAAAAAATACAAAAAAATATCTCAAATTCCACACAATCTGTTATTTGATGCGCATACCGGATTCCTTAAATCCACCAAGCAGTTAACACCTCCTTCCGCTGGCGATTAACAAAAAATCCAAACTCGAAGTGTCGAGTATATCGCTTCCTGCACGATTTCGCACCACGCGGCGAATAATGATCCGCGGATGCATTCAAACAATCGTCAGCAGGAGCAGCAGCAGCAGCAGCAGCGAAAAACGATTCCACACTCTGGGGGTCGATGTTGGCACCCAATAAAGGACACCTTTGGAAGAGAGAAAGAGAGAGAGTGATCGACAGTAGAAGCCACAAAAAATCGCACAAAACGCAGCGACGGCAGACACAGACGAGCGCAAGCAAAGGCAAAAACGATGACCCTCGAAACCCGTGCCACTTGACGGGTATTTATTCGGCTCGCCAAGGGGTGTGGTGTGGTTCTTTTTTTTTTTTTTCGTCTTCCGTGTGTGCTTTCTGTGTGCGAATTTGGTCAAACAGAACGGGGAGGAAACGAGAAAAAAAAAAGTACGAGAACATATGGATGGACCACGAGCGAGTTGGAGAAGAAATCCGTTCACAAAAAAAAAGAACTCACTTCTCACTTTCCAGCACTTGCACACCTTCTCACTGGTGGGCAGAGGCAAACACACACAAAAAAATCACTCCGTTTGGTGGGAGGGAGGGCGCCACGCCAGAACAAACCACGGTCCCGGCGGACGGCGAAAACCGAGTAAAAAAAAAAAACACCCGAGTCGCAGCACAAAAAAAAACCCGATCACTTCATCCCCACCGGCCCACGTGGGGCCATGAGTTGACGACGAATTTATGATGCCACTTTTATGCTTCAGCGCCAACCGCCCCAAAACTCCTCTCCTCCCCACGAGTGTTACGAATTGCCAGTGCTTATATTTAAATTAAATAAAATGTTAACCCGACTGGCTACCGCGGCACGCATTCGATGTCATCGTGTTTTGAGAAGGGACGAAGAGAGAGAGATAAAGAGAGAAAGAGAGAGACAGAGAGAAAGAGAGAGAGAGAGAGAGTGCGGTGGCGAATGAATGTGTTTTCGGCGAATCGGCGCGACGACAAAACGATTTTTGTGTTGCTGCTCCCGCCGCTGCTTCGTTCCTTTCCACCCATCGCGAAATGCCGGGCGTGCAATTATGCTGCGATTGCTCCGTGTCCGCAGCGTGGGGGTGGAATGGCCACGTTCCGGCGGTAGTGGTGGTGGTGCTGGTGATGATGTTTATCATTTTCACACCCAATCTTTCAGCGAACCGATGAGACGCCGCAAGGTTCGCGCCAAACCGGAAGGCATCAGCGGTAGTTTTTGCTTGAAAGGAAGTGCTGGATCATTGCATTTCGCCGGCACGAAGCATCTTGAACGTATTAAGCGGATTTTAACCTCGCCGGTTTAAGAGCTAGGAATGCGGTAGAGAAGAATGCATCCGATCCGTTTGTTGGGTGATGTTGCTTTAGTTTTTGAATATTTTTCATTATTTGTTAACAATTAAGAATCATTAGTGGCGATTGATTTTTTCCCTAGCTATTTTGGAAGACTTGCCTAAAAGTAGTCCGAGAATGTCATCCATTGATTTCTAAGTTATTTTAACATTATTTTCCTTATGTTTTGTCTTCTAATGGACCAAATCTCTTTAGTCAATTTGCATATTCATGCACGACAAATAATTGAAAGTGAGCTCATTTCAAGCGACGTAGAGCAAAATTTTAGAAAGTGTCTAAAATTTGAGCTTTATTTTGCTTTTTAATTCATTTCAACAATTTGAACGATTTGAGGTTTGCAAAATTTTCTCAAAAAAAAATTTGTTTTAAATTTTCTCACGATTCTGGCGTTTAAACATAAACGTTAAAATGTCTCAGGACTTTATAAATTATAAAAATCTGTCACTATGTTGCAGTAGAGTTAACGAGTATTCGTTAATAATTTTCGACTTTCAATATTACCGGATTTTGTCAATTAAAAAATCGCTCTGCTGGTAACGAATCCATTCTCTAGACTTATTTGTAAAACAATGTAGTTGAAGAAATTTGAAAGTTTTATACGCTCTAGAAGTGTTTTTCTCGGGTTTATTGATCAGCAATGTCTCCAGAAGACCCATGCCTCTGTATATGTTCCAAGGATTATGGTGATCATGTCATTGTCTTTTAAAACTTGAAATATTTCACATTTTTAAGCTTTAAAATCATTTTCGATCATATAAACAATACACCAGAACAGACATTCGCAGTATATTTTATTTTTCAATCTTACTTTTGAAAATGTTCTCTACCACAAAACAAAGTGCTCATCGTTCAAATCTGCTCAACAAACATTTCCATCATGTTTTATTTATTCTTTAGACGTCTTATTTCCTATGTTTCAGCTCAAAAACTATTAAAAACACACACACACACACACCTGGTTCATTAAAATATTCTTGTCCACTGTCGCGGCAAACATCCCAGTGCACCTTTCGCGATCATTTTGCATCTTCTTGTGCCCCACTCCCGCCCTCCCATCGATCATAATTTCGGTGTGTTTCGGGTGTTGAAAGTTTAATGTGTTCATCGGAAGGAAAAACGGTGTACGGTTGCACTTACTGTTTTAACGATCTCCACCCGACAGGAGGAGGCCCGCCGCCGCCGACGACGAGTCGTCTAATTAATCCCACATTAACCGAACCACATAAATAAAAAAAAAACCAAAGACCCCCGAAAGGTGAGGTGCCACAATTTGCCACTCTGGGGTTTGGGGTCGTAAAAATTTGGCGACCACTCGTGCGTACGGGTTGACTGCACACCAAGCGCTCCAAACGCGACCGCAACAGGTTGCATCGGAATGTCTCTCGTCGCTTTGTTATCGCTGTCGCCAGGGGGAAGAGGCGGGCTTCGCTCCATTCTACCCTTTCCCGGGACATTGTTTTCCCAAACCGAACGGACGTTAGGCGGAAGCCGAAGTGGCGAAGTGAAACAAAACGAACGAAAAAAGAAAAAAAATCCAACCCTATGCTTTCCGTAATAAAACCACCAATTTGAAGTCCTTTCACTGGCGCGCTGTGTCCTGTTCCGATTAATTCCTGCCCGGACATCCGGGGGAGTGAGAAGGAGCGAAAAATTGTCAACCCATTCCCGAGCCGTGGTGTCCTTTGTCGTCGCTGCTCGTTCTCACTCTCTCTTTCTCTCTCTCGCTTTCTCACTCTCCCCATCGCATACCCTCGCATCAGCACGACCCTTATCCTTTTTTCGTGAATCCCCTCCGCACGCGTGTGCGTCCTGTTGGGATGCGTTTTTATTGCTGTGTACAGTTCGGTCGTTATGAAACGCGCGGTTCCCTTCGGCGGGCAGAAGGAAGTGCCTCATAATTGTCCCTCATGTTCTGATACAATGGCGTGGCGAACGCTGGGGTGGAAGAACGGTTCTGATGATGTTTTTATGAGGCTCCCGTGTCTGTTTATTATGTTGCAAACTCCGCTCCCTCCGTACGAAAGATGCGCTCGAAAACCGTCGCCGCCGAAAGGATGCTAGGATGACTCGGACATTGTGTGTCACCCTTATTCTTGCGATGCGTTGCGTTTTTTTTTTTGTTTAGTCGTTCCCTGTTGCGGTTGATGCACACATCGCCACGAAAGATGAGGGCTTAAGCCTGTCGTCGTTTTTACTTCTTTTTTTTTCAAATTCTGCTGTTGTTGCTTCCCATCGCTCGCTAGCCTTCCGGTGGTTTTCTGGTCCGGGAAACACGGCTGGAGAACATATGTTTAACCTGCGACCAGCCCGGTCCTGGTGGGACCCACGCTGTTTGTCACTGTATCGCTGCAGGGGTAACATTATTCAAATAATTGTCCTTCAATTAATTGCTACTTTGCCACGAAAACTTCGGGAACGTCCGAATCCGGAGAAAAAAAACCGACCACGCCGAGAAAACATTCCGCAAACATTCAGCTGATGGTGGTAATAGCTGCAATTAGCTAGACGACGGCCTAGTTCACGCACCGAGACACCAAAAACAGATGGCCGGAGAAGTCATCGTCGCCACCGGCTCGGGGAGTTCTCTTAATCTTAATCTTCTAACCCTCGGGGTGTTCTGCACACTTGCCGCGCATGGTCCGGCCGTCACAGCGCGATCTGTCCGCCAGACAGCGTCTCCAAAGGTTGCAGCTAATAGCCGGTTGACATTGATGCGAACGTGCCGGTTTCGAGAAGTTGATCCCAATTGAAGGCAAATAAAGTCGGTCACACTCGGTCGGTGGACATGATGCAACGACTTAGAAATGTAGAAAGATTTGTGGAGATGATACTAGCGAAATCTAGGTGCTTCGAGAGTTGCCCCAGGACCATCATACTTTGCAACAATGAACCACAAGCTTCTCAGCGAGTGATTGGCCCGTTCCGAACGATCTAGATCCGCTCGATTCTAGGCTCACTGTAACGCGCCAAACCACTAATATTTTAATAAACGGTGACTTAAGACGACCACCATCGTCACCTCCTTGGAGGACGCATTCCAGACGCCTATCTGCTCCACCCGATCGACTGATCTGTTACGGGCCGTGTTGCCCC
>JXWZ01013425.1:0-16365 GCA_000956215.1 Anopheles farauti No. 4 | reverse complement strand
CGCCCGTGCAAAATAGCACATGTTTTGTTGTCATATTATTTAGACAGAATTGACATTATAGTGTGCCCTCCTCAACGTTAGCCGCGTGATTGGTGAGAGAATTTTTCCCAATTTTAGCGTGATTGTGCACAGAAAAATTAATTTAATGAAAATGAGCATTATGAGCGAGTAAACTTGTTGGAAATGAACAAAGAGAAATTATATTACTAAGAGAAGAATGAGAAAAAGAAAACATCTAAACGTAACTGCAAACGCAACACACAGCGCCAATGCGGTGCGTGCATGATTTGAATGGGGAAAATAAAGCCTGAAAACAAGTAACTTAAACTATAGGAGCCAGTTATCGAGATCTCTCAGGCGTACGCAAAATACCCAATATTTAGTGTTGAAACAAATGGTTTGATGTAAATCACTACGATTATAATGGCAAATATTGTTCGAGCTGTACATGGCTCCTGGTGTGTTGTTCGCGCGTGTTTCCTTTTTTCTTCCCGTCTAATGCACCGATGTTCGATTTGCATGAATTCGGGTACCATCTTCCTTTATCGTCTATGCCGTCTGTTTACATAAACGGAGGCATCAACACGCTTGGCGAAATTATGAGCTGGAAGAGCATGATCTCTCTCTCTCTCTCCTTCTCTATTTCTCTCTCTCTCTCTCTCTCTCTCTCTTTCTCTCCTTCTCTCTTTCTCTCTCTCTCTCTCCTTCTCACGCACTCTCTTTCGTCTAAGCTCTAGATTCGTCTTTCAGCTATTAGTTGAACACCCAAATAATGTACACAACACAACCTTACTAAACTATCGCCTCTCGTCCCTACAAATAGCACAAATGTTCAACCGTACCATCGTGATTCGATGGAACCATTCCGATAGGACAACATGAGTCGCTAGTAGTTCCGTGAGCGTACATCCTCAAACGCTTACATTATTAAGGCAAAGGAAGCATCGTCGCTTCCTTACTAAACTACTTAAACCTAATTTCTGCGAATTGTTCTCCCTTTATCGCAACATGTTAACGATATCGGCAGCTCATCGATTCTGAGTAGGCCACACACAAACACACAGCAAAACACACGATCAGTTCGATGATTTGAAAACGTGAAGAACACCGCACACAGGGGGGGAAAATAATGATGACGGCGGGTGGAGTTGATGGCGGTGACCGTACTGAGTGCGCGGGTGGCTTTTGATCGATGTTTCGGTAAATGTGTGTTTGTTCGGTCTGGTGGTGTTGACTTGTGGCGGCTGCGATATGTGTTGATGATGATGAGCAAACGGCCCATTTATCTCGATAGACTGTGCGAACGTTCGCGGTCGGCACTGGCCGGCATATGGACTGGACTGTCATTACATTTCTCGTGCAGTCGCTGGTTCGCCGGTAGCTTCGCGAAGAACGGATGTCGCAGGGCTTTATCTGAAATCGGAGGAAAAAAAAGAACGGTTAAGAGAATATACTATTCGATTAAATTCAACTAAATTCAATTATTAAATTGTTATTTCCTATACGTGAAAACAACAGCTCACGATGCGCTCCTCACTAAACACTTACCCAGAGTAATGCGGTTGGCGGGATCGTACTCCAGCATCTTCCGGATCAGATCGAATAGCTGCAGATGGTCCGGCTTGTCCGCCAAGACGCAACGGTGGAGCGGCTTGCAGTTGTCACGCACATAACGACCGATGGAAGACTTCTCGTCCCAGTCAAGCTTGCCGTAGCGGAAGTATCTGGTGCGGGTTTTTCTGATTAAAAAAAAAGAAAAACACAATTTTCAGTTACGGCCATTAATGGAGCACACGGATGGGGACCATCTACCTTGCCATGCGATACGGGATGGTGCCGAGGATGCGTTCCATCATGGCGAGATGCTCGCGATTGTCGTGCGTTGGGAACAGCGTAACGCCCTGGTACAGCTCGAACATGATGCAGCTGAGGTTTAGGAAAAACGAAAGCAAACGAAGAGGTTAAGAAATCTGTTGTCATTTCCCACAAAAAAAAAAACAACAACAACCTACCCGATCGACCAAACGTCACACGGTTGCGACCAGCCGAGCTCGAGGATCACTTCCGGGGCGCGATAATGGCGGGTGGAGACGATGGTGCTATGGTGTTCGTCGTCAAACGTAGCACTACCGAAATCGATCAGTCGGATATCGGTGCAGTTGATGCGGCGCACCTCACGGTTCTGAAAGGAAAATGACGGCAGTGTGTGTGTGTCAGTGAAGGTCGCGCTAGGATAAGCAAGCAAATAAACGCACCTTGCGCGGTACAGTCGACGTCGTGTACTCAGAGTCAATGAACAGTATGTTCTCTGGCTTCAGATCCGTGTGTGTGAGACGGCTGTCATGCAGGAACTTGACGGCATAGCACAACTGGTACGCGATGTGACGCACATGCTCCATCGGGTACGGTTCGTAGTTATTCTCTTTCTGCAAAAGGCAAACCAAACACATTTAAAAATTGATAAAGATAGCAAGGGGAGAGAGAGCATAATCGCTAGTCCTACCAAAAAGTCGAAAACACTCAGTCCAAGCATCTCGAACGCGATACACGTGTGGCCATGGTAGTCGAACCAGTCCAGCATCCTTACGCACAGGCTGTGGGAAGAGAGAAGAATGCACACGTAAATTTCCCGCTTTGATATCCGTAACCCCCACAATACGTACTGCTCGTATTTTGGATCGAGTTGCGAAATTTTCTCCAGTGCTCCGATTTCGAGCTCCGCCGCATCACGATATTTCTCCACATTTTTGATCACCTTCAACGCCATGATGTGATTCCTGTTATCGAAACAGAGAGCAAGATAGGGGAGAGAGAGAATGACACAAATGTTAGATTAGATGATCTGAAGAGATGTCGGCACGAAATCTCAGTTGCTTACCGTTCCATATCATTAACCTTGACAACACGCCCAAAGGTGCCTTCACCGAGGGTAGCGAGAATTTTATCTAAAACGTACATAAAAAAGAAACATGTATCAAAAAAAAAAACATTCTCAAAGATCGTTCCCCTATATCCTTACATCTGTTGTGCAATATATCTCCGATCTGGTAAATAAGATGGCCATCCGCATCATCACGCACGAATGGTTGCTTCTGTTGATTCGGTCCGGCATCAACGCAGGATGGAGAACGGGAGCAGCAAAAGAGAGAAAAAAAAAACAATTAGTGATCGAAACATTGGTAAATCTCCTGCATGCGTTTGCATGAGCAAAAGCAAATACGATTAATATGCAAACGTATCGGATAACAGCAAACTTCATCCGTTTTTTTTTCAAATCGAAACGAAACGCAAACCTCAACGTGATCGAACGATCGAAATTAGGAACAGAGATTCGAATCAAGTAAGCTTGATTTGACGTATTTTGGTAAACACCGAACACAGTTACACTCTGCAGCGATGGTTAGATATGCATGCATAGTTCGCCTACTGTTTATATCGATCTGTCAGAAGACGCTAGCGATATTGTCATAGTTTTCGAATTCCAACACTGTTAGTTTGAGGTTAGTAAGCACCGTCAAAAAAAAAAATGCAATTGTTAGGTTAGGTTAGTGTATTAATTACGACAAGTGGCATTAGTCGGTCGGAGTGCGGTTTCTTTATTTTTTTTTGCGAAAGTGTCATCTGCGGCGTGCAAAACCCGGCACTGGATGTGCCGGTTGTGAAGCGGTTTCGGGGGAAGGGATCGGATTGGGATTGGAGCGATGACTTGAACGTGTTGAAGGATGGTTTTTCATTCTTACGAAGGTGGACAGCGCTTTGGGGATGCGTGAGCGTGGCCCTCTTAGCTGGTTCTGGATGAGGCCTGTGGCGGTGGAGGCGGTGTTGGATAGTGCCGCCGCTGCTGCTGCTGTGGCCGTGCGGCTGCTGTACGCGTGGGATGAGGTGTTGATGGGCAGGATGGAGCCACCGACGGGGACGGCACCCTGCTGGAGGTGGTTGTGATAGCCGTACGGGAGCTGCTGCTGCTGTCCGTAGTGGTGGATCAGATGCGTGCCACCGTTCATCAGGTGCGACGACACGTTCTGCACCGTGTAGGACTTCTGCAGGCCACCGCCCAGCGCGGTGCCAGCCGTTGCCGTGCCGTACAGCTGTTGCTGCAAATGTTGCTGGTGCTGTTGCTGGTGCTGCTGCTGGTAGTACATGCGGACGTGCGACGAGGACGTCCGCTGACGTGGGTAGCCACTGCCAGCAATGCCCGACTGGAGCAGCACCGACGACGCCCCACCGCCATTGCCCTCCTCCTCCACTCGCGGTGTCCGTCGTTCGGACGTGCTCGGGTTGACGGTGGCGTGCGAGCGACGCTCACGTCTCGGCTGTTGCGGTGGTTGCTGCTGCTGCTGCTGCTGCTGCAGCAACTGCTGCCGGGACGGATCGTCCAGCGGGGCGTACTTCTGCAGCAGACTCTCAATCTCCCGCCGCCGGTTTTGACGCTCCCGCTGGCGCGGGTCCTGGCTTTCGGCGTCCGGCGCGTCATCATCGCTCGACAGCGACGGTGCGGTGCAGATACCGTCCGCATCGAAGAACCGTCCCGCTTGGCAGCTTTTTCGGCGCTCCTTCTTGGCCGTCGCGAGACTTGTGGCGGAGGCGGAGAACGCGGCGTCACCGAGGGGACCATCGCCACCGTAGAGCTGCTGGCTGTGGTGCGTGTGCTGGTGCTGTCCCCCGTGGTGCTGATGCGTGTGGAGCAGGTGACCCATGTCGGTGGTGTCGCTGCGCTTGTACGCCTTGATCGTGCGGCGCGCTTTCCCGGCCGATATGCCCGCCACCTCCGACAGCAGCTCGGTCGGGTCGTACTTCGATTTGTACACGTTCTCCTTGCCGCCATCACCTTGGTGCTGGTGGTAGCTGCTGCTTTCCTTAGTACCTGTGGTGAACGTGCGCAAGCCGGAACTACGATCACCGGCCGCTCCTCCGCCGTACGTGCGCCCGTTGCGATCGTACAAGCTGTCCATCGCACCGCCGTCGGACACTTTCGTAGCGGTGTGGCCCCCGAGCAGCAGCTGCAGTTTGTACGGCGTACGCTCCTTCACGCTCGAGTATGATTTGTCCCGCACGATGCTGCTCGTTGTGGAGCTCTTCATGAGCGGGTTCAGCAAGCGTTGCTGCTGGTGCGTGTAGTGCTGGTGATGATACTGTCCCGAGGCGGACGACGCCGGCTCGAGCGTTTTCTCCTTATCCTCCTGCTCCTTGCGCCGATGCACCCGGTCGAGAATGTCGGAGTATTTGGATTCGAGGCGCGAGATAGTGCTGCCGGCGGCGCCGGTACTGCTGCTGCCGCTGGTGCCCGCTGTATCTGCCGTCGCACCCGTCGACGCCTTGCTCGGTACTACCAGAGGCGTCTTGTCCTTATCCTCGGTGGTAGTTTCGCGCTGCAAATGGGAACCGGTTCGACGTTAAGCTACATCTGAACGTCGTTTGCCGGAGGCAGGTATTGTACATAGTTTGGAGTGGATCTGAGTGGAGCTTCTGAGAACTAAAACCTTCCTAGCTTCTGATGCATGTCCCTATCCTCCACTATGCTCCTATCTTCCCTATCTCCTTCTCCACTGCGTCGCATGCATCCATCCTGTACAACCGCCTCCGGGATACACTCGGGTCCAGACAAGACACGCCGAACTTACTCTGCTGCTGCGTGTGGACGGTGCGGTTAGCACGGATGTACCTACGCCGGACGACGCGGTGGAGGAGCTCGCGGTGCCGGCCGATGCCGTCGGTGAGTCGAAGCGTTTGCCGAACGTGCGGAACAGTGGTTTGTAGTACGAGCTCATCGTACTGTTGAAGCTGCTCAGATACGGCGACCGGTGCACCGAGTCGGTAGACGACCCGAGGCTGCCATAGTCGGAAGTGCTCGTTGCGTTACCACTGCTGCCGTGCGACAGAATCGAACTAGTGGAGGCGGATGTCGTCAGCTCGTTAAACCCGCTTGGTGCAAGAGTTACGAAGCGTTAGAGGACACACATGAACCGCAAGGAAGAAAGGAAGATACAGAGAGAGAGAGAGAGAGAGAGAGAGAGAGAGAGAGAGAGAGAGAGAGAGAGAGAGAGAGAGAGAGAGAGAGAGAGAGAGAGTGACAGATAGAGATGGTCATTCAAATGAAGATGCCTCCCCAAAGCGTAGTTCGCAAACGCTTCCTTCTGCTTCTGCGACGGTAAACGGGCGTCTAACGCGATGTTTTTGCGATAATCGCTCCTATCGCGGATCTCATCTACCCTAGAAGCTGGCTAATCTCGCACGGGTGCGAACCTAAACGCGAGTGGTGATTTTCGAGCACTGCGGCACGCCGCTGTGGTTGTGACCTAACCGCGCTCCTATATGTATATATAGATTTATAACCCTTACCACCACCGTTTCCCACGTAAACAAAAAGTCTCAGCTGATGTGTGGTAGTTGTAAACACGCACGGCACGGGGAGGGGGGGGGGGGGGTGATAGGTAGTTCACGCAATTCGCGCACCACCACCGCCCGATAAATGACTCCTGGGTGCTTGTGCTTATTGTGTCAGTTCGTGAAAATACCAAAATTACGCCTCCCTTGGCAAATGCTGCGTGTGCGCAGATGGCGCATATACACGCTCGGTGCGAGCAGGAACGGGGAGGTTGGGGGCGTTCTGCAGTGCAAGGCGGTGCACCGAACTAGGAAGCGGGTGCACGATCGCAACCCTCATATCGGCAACGCTGCTACAGTTACGAGATGTTTATATGAGCTGCACACCGAAAATTGGCCCGTATCGAGGCGATTAGATAACTGCCCGCAATGAGGAAGTCGAGCTTCCGGTTTCTGCGCCTAGGCTGATTGCTACGATGCGGTTCCCGCACCATGACCTGGTCACGGTGACCGCTTCCGAAAGGTCCTGCTGTTTGAGATTTTATGTAACGAAAGGTGGCTTCTTGTGCTGTGCTGCCTGGGACGCACGATTTTCCTCACCGGGGTCTCTATCTGTATTTTCCCGTTTGCCACTGCACTCGTCACGTACATAACTCGTCCCTTTTCCTGTCCGTACAAGCCCATTCAGGCGGCACACGGGACTTGCTTTCCTCCCACTCTTTCTCTCACTCTCTCTCTCGTGCTATTGACACCCTCTACACGCGTGCTTGCTGCACACCTAACCTCACCGAACTCCAGCAGGCGTCACCTACCCACAGTAATCCCACACACACTGGCGCGCAAAACACGAAAACTCGTAGATTATTACCGAAACTGCGATCGCTTTTGCTGCGGCTGGGGCTGCTGCTGCTGGTGCTGCTCGAACTTCTCGCTCGGATTGCGACGGAACCGCTGCAGTATGCTGCTGCAACTGTCCGACAACAGCTGTGTGACGCTCGCCGTGTTGCTGCGTATATAGCGGCGCCGTGCTCCGCCACTGCCACCCGCCGCCGCCGCCGCCGACGACGACGAGCCGACCGAGGTGCCGATGAGGCCACCGGATAGATGATCGGCGGACAGCCGGGCGCTGCTGATGCCGCCGCTGGCGGACGCCGCCGACGAGGACGTCGCCGTCGTTGAACTGGCCGCCATGGCCTACAAGTTGGATGCGATTGGGAAGTTAGGGCAGGGCACGGGGAAAAGGATGTGGGTGAAGAGAGTGCGATGTATTGTTTTCCTTCTCACTTGTGCCGTCGCCCGCGCTCTCGCTCCTTCTCTCTTACTATGCGCACTAAGCTAGCTGTCACTTGCCCGTCACGCGCCTGCAGAGACCAGCAGTGATCAATTTCTTCTCACTTTCTTTATCAGCACACTCGATCGCAAACTCTCCCACTGTTTCGCTCTCGCTCTCTCCCTTGCCCAAACGAGTGTTTGGTTGCCCCCAGAACGCTTGACGTGCTGCGTTTTAAGTAGGCGCAATCGTTCCTCTCTCTCTCTCTCTCTCTCTCTCTCTACTGCTACTCTCACGTCGATGAACAAAGGAAGGCTCAATACAACACTAAATCATCACACACATACACATGTATAGAAAGAGCGCGCGGTGACACGGGACGCGGCAGCGATAATTGAATGTTCGTGTGTGCGTGCGGTGTGCGTGGTGAGAGCCACACGGGCACCGCACCTTACCAACTGTCACACACTTCCGCGACCGGACACTGACGGTGATCGGTGCTGATCGACGACCTACCGAGCAGAGCTCGGCGACAGAGTGATGTGCGCGTCGTCACAACTTCCTGCAGCGACGACGCTCTGGCCGAACTGATATCGTACAGACCACAGCGTTCCGGAGCGTTTCGGCCGCTGATGTGTGCGTGTGTGTGTGGTTGTGTGCGAGAAGTTGATAAATAGATATACCACAGCCGTCGGAACACTGCAAAACGGGGACGGCGTGAGTGCGACCTACAACACATCGCGAGTACGAAACGAAACCAGAGAACTAATCGAGTGGACATCGGACACTGATAGGACCCCCGTCTGTTTGCATTTGGAGATCGTTCCCTCGCTTCCTCTAGTGTGGTTTGCATTTTATCTCTCACTCATCCCTCTCTCTCTAACTTTCTTCTCACAAAGGTTTGGGGGGGGGGCGCTCGGTGTATACAAAAAAAAGGGGGCTCTGCACTCATCTGGCAGTCTGTACGTCTGTATAATGTTTCTAGTCCGGCGCAAGAGTTGCCTCCAACGCCTCACACTCGAAACTGATCGAGAAGGTCGATTTCTAAGAACGCAAGGATCTCATAGGCTACCAACGTCACCAGCAGTGTGCAGCTGGGAAGCTTAGACTTTGACGGATGGGAAAGCTGTCATAACATATACTACACATGAAGGTCATCGGGTAGTACGTAAACACGCATATATATACACACACACACACACACACACACACACACACACACACACACACACACACACACACACACACACACACACACGCATACAAGAACACACTCTCAAACTATGCAAAAACACGTTGAAACACACTGAACGAGTAAAGAGAAAAACAAAGATGGACGCATCGGGTTCAGTCCGGGTCGCAAAACAACATTGTGTCCGGGTGAGATGGAGCGGATGGTGAACGCGGGTGCGAAACCAGATAAGCGAGAAACGGAGGGGGAGAGAGAGAGAGGGAGAAAAAAAGAAATGGAAAAACTCGCGTTAGAAGATGAGATGATCCGCGTGCGGACGGCTCGTCCGGGACGTTCGCAACCCGGGGCGGCCACACGCGGGTAGGCGCCCCGGAAGCACACCAAGCACCAGGCGACTCCATCGCGCGTTCGCGAACCGTCCGCGAACAGGTAGGCAAACGCACCGAACCGGCCAATAATAGCGTACCGGACCTTGTTTTGTTAGCGGCAGTGGGGAAGGGAAGCCGTTTCAGCGCTTCGGCATGGATCAGTCTATTAATAAATGCAACACGGAAAGCTTGTTCGTTTTGCTCTTTATTTCCATGCTTTTCCTGATGGTGTTGGCTGCTAATGGAATGAATAGCGCTAACATTTTTATGATGTTTTTTGTTCATTTTTTTTTTCGTTTTTGTTTGTTTGGATTATTAATATGCTTACTGCAGAGAAAGTTGGCACACATCGTTGGCATCGGTCGCGATTATTATGCCTAATGATTAACACAATGTTGATGGCGTTACCAAGGGCAAACAGGTTTGGTAAATGTTGCTTTTGAAGTAATTAAAAAAAAAAAAAAAAAGAAACGCTGTTTACAATTATGGGCAAATGCTGTTAAACGAGGATGATCGACTCATGGGAACATGTTTACGTCCCGGAATGGTTAGCCGTTTCGTAATGCCAATAAAATGATATGTAACATAAAATTTGTTTCGTTCGTTCGTGTAGGATTTTTCTTTTCGTGCAAATGTGCGCATGTTGTTATTGATACGATGAATCAGCCGGTAGATGATGGTGCAAATTAGCTCTTACATTCTATGGTATAAAGTATAAAATTAGATTTCTGTAATAAGAATGAAACTCTTTGCATTCTGCGAGGTACGTCAGTGTGAGGCGCCTACAGCGAACCTACAGCGAATTCTCCAACGAGAATTTTGCTGCTAACAATTTTAGCCCTTCGACTGTGTGTTTAGTACGGGTTGTTTTTTTTTTTTTTCACAATCCCGGATCGGCCTTTCACACTGGAAACCAAGGAACGTTTAGGAGGAAAAATCTTAAATCTATACATTCGTCTGCTTCTTCGCATACGCTTAAGCTAGCAACAGTTTTAAAAAAAATGTGGGTGCCGTTGAAAGATACTATTGCAATTGTTATTGATTCCCTTTTTTAAATTTAAATTCCTGTTTTGTAATAAAATTGATACAAAAATAATTTTAAAATACGTTTAAATGCTTAAGTTAGCAGCAGTTACCAAAAAAAAGTGTGATGCCGTTGAAAGATATTATTGTAATTGTTTTTGATTCATGTTTTGAAAATATTTTTTGTAATAAATTGCAGCAATAAAAGTTATTCCAATTTATGAAGAAGAATATGGTGAAAAATTGATCGAAAAATCTAACATGTAAATATTCAACTCGTAGTTGATGTAGCGATAAAAAAAAAATAAAAATCTTTTAAAAGTTTAATTCTATTCTTACAAATATTCCAAACATGTTCGCTCAGCGTTCACGATCAGTTTTGGGACAGAGAAATATGAAGTATTCCCACACCGCGCCAAACAGATACTTTGAAAAAATCCTACAACATCTCACGCTTTCGTCACCATTTGGATGAAGTAGGACACTTAAGGGGGGGAGAGTGAGGGGGTCTGCGGACGGAAAGGTGATGCTGTATGCAATGCGGCGGGGGTGATGCTGGTATTTTTCACGTTTTACGCAAACTAAGAGCGAGAGAACGCCAACACACAGGGAAAAAGAAACATCCACAAGGTAGAGGATGGAGGCGCCTGGTCAATCTCCCAGAAGATGCTGGTGGCCCATCCGCCTGCTACGTGCTGACAGCGCAAACAGGAAAGCACACACACACACACACACACAAGCGCGCGCGCGCGTTTGATGGACTCAATCACGCGCGATATAAAAATACTTGCGCAGCCACGAAGGAAAGAAAAAATTAATTCAAACACGTCGAACCGGACCGGTGTAAGGTGTTAGGGAGTTTTTTTTTTTCTTACCCTCTACACGCATTATGTCACATACAGACATATGGACACCCGCAACGTGGAAGAAAATGTTTGTGGATGGTGCGCAGTAAAGCAAACAAAAAAAAAAAAAAGAAACGTACATCTCTCGGAAAGAGGCTTTTATTTTTAATTTAAACGACGACGAATCTTCGCATCTTTTTTTTGGCTCCCCCCCTCCCCCTCCCAATGCGAGACGGAGACGATGTGCGAAAGCGCGACGGGGCGAGTGTTGAGAGGACGAAGAAAGCGCAAAGAAAGCGAGCAAGGGTCAAGTGCGTAGGTGTACGAAGAGAGGAGGTTTAAAGATCTTGTGGTCAGTCCGTAACCGAATGTGAAGATTTTCTTATTTGTATTTGCGCATTTTACGTCCATCCATGGGAGGAAAGGGGGTTCTCCCTCCACAGTCCACGCGTGTCCAACAAACCAAGCTCGTGTCGCGGAAGTAAAATCACCTTCCATTCGCCAGAGCACAGGTGCCGCGGGAGAGTGCAAACGGACAAGCCGAAACGGAAATATGTAAGGTCACTCCGCCTTCCCATGCAAATCCTTTTTATAGTTTTGATTCATTGCAGACGCATCGCGGTGTACGTCAGCGCGGTGCAGTGGAGCAGCGGCGGGGTGTTTTCGCGAAAATATGAAGAGTCCGCCTGGGGATGTGACCTTTTCGAAAGCGCGAGATGTAAGGATCTGGTTGGGAATGCTTCCTACTAGAACGTTCGACATGTGTACGTGCACTGTCAGTGAGAAGAAGTATGGGAGAGCGAAAGAGAGAGAGCAAGAGAGCGAGAGAGAGAGTGTTCTAATCCTCTTTTTAACTCAAGTAAGTTTCCTTTTCCTTATTCCTTTAACTTATGTTTCAAACACCTCGCTATGATCCTTCTTTGGACCCGTACAGTGTAATCTTCCGTTGCGCGTAGGTTGAAGGTTGGCGAGAGGTTGATCGTGGTTGACGACCTAGTGAACCTACAATCCAGAAGGTCCCCCGTTCGGGCCGCGAATGTTTTGTTGTTGACTAATGAAGGCAAGGCTCGACCAGCTTTCGCGTACTTTCTGAACAATTGACGCACATAGAAAAAAAAAACACGCAGCGACACACTGATCACGGCAGGGTGTTGGAACCCGCGCTACGCACACACACACACACACGCGCGCGTACACACCTTCTTCCTTTCAATCTCTTCCTCCCTCCCCCAGCCCGGGTACACTTGGGAACACACGGAACCGAAAAAAAAAAGATAAATAAATAAATAAAACAAAAACCGATCGGCCGGCCCGAGATTGGCGCAAGTTCAAGTGCGGTATATGCGTCGAAGCCTAGCTTCTGGTACGGTCTAGCTAACTTCCGCCCTCCGCAGGACGAATGCGCGCACACACCACGAACAAACGCACACGGATCGACGGTATCGTTGGGAAAATCCCTGCCCCGGGATAGGATCGAGCGTACGGCGTCGGCACTGCGAACACGGTTCCGGGCAGCAACCCGCTAACGCTCTGGCGCGGAAAGGAAGACTACGCGAGGTCTGCGTCTGTCACCGTGCAAGCTACTGCTGCGCTGGGAGTGTGCGCGCGCGTGCGCGCGCACACGTACAAAGACGCCCGGTGACACACACGCTCGTTCGGCGTTGGGTGACGATAAAGTGTCGCGGCGGTCTACCCCGAGAGGCCCGAGGCGAACCACGGAGAGCGAACGACGGCAGCGAGAGCGCGCGTGGGGGTCTACTACACCTGTCTCTGACTGCTGCTTCGCCCGAGCGCTAGTAGGCGAGATGATGGGAACGTTTGTGTGTACGCGTTCGAAAGGTGATCGGATCTACATCGAACCAGCATCACCGGAAAAAAAAAAAAAAATTACACAATGCTCATCCGACAGAAGACGGTAGCGAAAACTCATTCGTATATCTCTCTCGCTGGGCGCGGTGATCTCTAGCAGGACCACCAGCAAAGGATGTTGTGACGCTACAACCAACGAGACCTCTCTTACTGAATCGCTCTCACCCGCTCTTCCGCTCACACTACCGACGAGCAGCAACGAACCAGGCCGGCTATCATCACCACTTCGAGGAGGAGCAAAAAAAAACGAAAAAAAAAGATTGACATCTATTTATAAACTTTCCCTGCGTAAGCAAGACGACAGCGATGTTTGTGTGGGAATCGTAGACAGCGCAACACCAGCGGACCTGGGAGGTCCGTCGCTCCATTGGGAAAGTCCCCCCCCCAACCCTTCGTCCCAGCTGTGCCGGCTCACCTGCCCGATATCGATGCCTCCCACACCACCACACCGCATCGCTGCCCTACCTCTAGAATGTTTTTATTGGCGTGTGTGTGCGCGCGCACCCGAAAACTGTCACACCGCTTCTAATGTGTGACCCGAAAACACCCGCGCACGCTCTCACTCTCCCTCTCTCCCGCTCTTTATCTTTCTCACTCTATTTTCGGTTCCTCTAAGCACGAGTGTGCGTTTGTGCGAAGATGACAGGCACAAACTAAGCTAAAGGTACAGATAGATGACAGCAACGTTCAGTCGTCTTCGCCGCACAGAATGTTTTTGATATCCATATGTCCGTGAAAACAACACGCGACACATTTTTGAACGACGCCGTTTCTGTTTTGTTCGGATTCGGAAGCTGTTGTTTTTTTATGGTAAACAAAAAAAAACAAAAGTCTTAGTCACTTCTAATTATTCTTTGGGTTTTCCTCGGAAAAAAACTGCTCCTAACAATTAGCTGCAAACACGACCCAACGCATTAAGGCTAGTTTCAAACTGAACCGCTCAAACTGCTTGTCCCCCACATCGGACAGCAATGACGCATTTTACTAACGTTCAAACACATGAAGTGGCATGAAGACGACTGAAAGTTGCTTGTGGAATGCACGTTGCTGTCTTCTATATGCACCTGAAGTCGATCTCAAGCAAAAATTCAGTTCAAGGTTGAAGGGAGCCCACATCTGCCGATGGAAAAAAAAAACTGTCACAGACCCCTGCCCGAAATGTGCGCGTATGTGTGTGTAAATGAAGGCGACGCTACAAAAGATTCCAATGCTGATCGGATTGGCTGAGAACGAACGTCGTTTGTGTTTTTTTTAAATGCTGCTTAATACATACTATCACTACTAAAAAGGGAAAAATAATACGATAAAATAGAAAATGTTTACGCGCACGCTTCGCACTGTTTCTTTGGCGTATCGTCGTGGAACGCGTTTCGTGTGTCGTTAAGCTTAGTAAGCAGAAGCGACAAGCTCCGATAAGTAATACTTATGCACTACCAAATGTTCTGCTCACCAGCACACATACATACGCACGCAAACAGAGTTTACACCGAGGCGCACACGCGTTCAAGCACTCGCCAGAGGTAGTAAGCAACGCCAGTGCTCTCTGTTTGACGGTGTTAATAAGGCACGAAGAAGGAAAGAAATGCTCGCTAGTGTGTGTGTTGTGTGTTATTACAGGGTTGCTCCGAAAGATTTGTTGACAGAAAGCAGGTCCACACCGTAGCGTGAGCTGTCACAACAAATCTTTCCGGGTGTGCAAACCTGTCCGACCTGCCATTATTCGCGCACCGTGTCCATCATGCCGTCGTCCGTGTCTTCGCCGGCCATGACGGTGCTGGCACGCCGGTAGTGGTGCAAATCTTCGTCCTCGTCGCTAGTGTCGGTGCAGTGGATCTCGTCGTAGACGTGTGGGACGCTGGCAGACGCCGCCGCCCGGGTTTGTGTTTCCTCGAAAACTTCCTCCAGCTCGCTTTCGGTATCATCGCTGAGTTGCTGCCCATCCTCTTCCTCTTCGATTTCCTGCGGAACATGCGGTAT
This sequence comes from Anopheles farauti No. 4, assembly GCA_000956215.1. Classification (NCBI taxonomy): domain Eukaryota; kingdom Metazoa; phylum Arthropoda; class Insecta; order Diptera; family Culicidae; genus Anopheles; species Anopheles farauti No. 4. The sequence goes on along the minus strand of JXWZ01013425.1, from coordinate 1,497 downwards.
CGTGGCATGGTGGGCGGCCGATGCCGGTTTCGGGACGGGCTGCGGGATGTGCACCGCGTAGCGCCCGTCCTGGTTGTTGATCCGGCTGGTGTGCCCAGCAGAGGCACCACAAACAGTATGGCGCATGTAAACGGATGGGGATGACGAGCGCGCACGCCAACCAGATGTTGATGGTCCCGGCTCAGCAGCCGGTGATGGGGAACGCTCCCGACGTATAGGTGTCGCTGTCTGCCTCAACGGCACCTGTTCCGGCAACGACGGCAACGTCGGCAATATCGGCATCGACGGCAACGTCACCATCGACGGCATCGGCGGCAACTGATCCTGAGCGGGTAGCCGCGCGTACAGCGATGCCTCGGTGTGGTTCGGAGGAACATTCGGCGAACGGGTCTGGCTCGAGTGCCACGCCGGCCGGTACGAGGCCGCGGTAGCCTCGAAAGCTCTCTGGTTGCGCGCTGCAGACTCCTGCCAGAAGGTACTCAACGAAGAGCCCGCCTGCGCGTTGCCGCTCGGTGTGGTTGTTTGCTGCTGCTGGGATGCACTTTGCTGCTGTTTAAATTCCATTCGTTTTTGCCTTAATTCGTAAAACGTATCTTTCAATCGATCTTTTTTGCGTTGCTGCTGATGGATAAACTGCTGTAGCTGCTGTTGTGACTGCGCCTGTTGCTGGTAATACCGCTCATTTGTCCACTCCACCGAGTCATGCAGATGGTAGTTGGAGTTATCGGCAGTGTTCGTTTCTTCCGGTGACGACGTTGACGATTGACGGTGACCTGTGCCACTGTGCTCCGACACCGATGGAGTATTGCTATTCCGACTGCTCGTGGGAGTCGCCGACGACTGTTCGTTGCTGTAGGAATCAACGGTTACCATTTCTTCCGAAGGCGTCATTGACGGTTCAGTGTGACTTGTGCTACCGTGCTCTGGAGGCATAGTCGATGTTGGCGCCCATGGTTGGTTGCTGTAGGAATCAACGTTTATCTCCTCTTCCGAACGCGCCATTGACGGTTGACGGCGGCTTGTGCTACCGTAGTCCAATACCGATGAAGGCATAGTCGCTGTAGGCGCCGCTGGTTGGATGGTGTAGGAATCAACGGCCGCTTGTTGCGCACGCATCACTGATGGGTGACGGCGACTTGTGCAACCGTACTCCAATACCACTGAAGGCATAGTCGATGTTGGCGGCCATGGTTGGTTGCTGTAGGATTCAACGTTTATCACTTCTTCCGAACGCGCCATTGACGGTTGACGACGGCTTGTGCTACCGTAGTCCAATACCGATGAAGGCATAGTCGCTGTAGGCGCCGCTAGTTGGTGTTGGTTGTTATAGGAATCAACGGTTATCGCTTGTTCCGCATGCGCCACAGGTGGATGACGGCGACTTGTGCTACCGTAGTCCAAAACCGATGAAGGCATAGTCGCTGTAGGCGCCGCTAGTTGGTGTTGGTTGTTATAGGAATCAACGGTTATCGCTTGTTCCGCATGCGCCACAGGTGG
>JXWZ01013424.1:0-49246 GCA_000956215.1 Anopheles farauti No. 4 | reverse complement strand
ACAAAAAACTTCGCCAAAAGAACTGATAACGAAGTGGTCTTGTACGGAAGACCGTACGATTACGGTAGTGTAATGCACTACTCGAAGTATGCTGCCGCCGCTAGCGATACGAAACCGGTCATGAACAACCTGCAGCCCTGGACCGGTGACTTTGGCAACAGAAATGGTCTCTCAGCGAACGACATAATTGATGTCAATTATATGTACTGTAACAGTACGACTACAGTTGCGGATACAACCATTTCTACTGAAACTCCGGTGACAACAACAACTACAACTACAACAACACCTACCACTACTACTACCACCACTACGCCTACCACTACTACTACCACCACTACGCCTACCACTACTACTACTACTACTACCACCACTAGGCCAACAACGACTACTACCACCACTAGGCCAACAACGACTACTACTACTAAAACTACTTCGGTGACTAGAACAACTACTATCCGTACCTACCCAACTTTATTTCCCGATAATAATAGCATTCTGAAGAACATAATTCAGGCATCGTATGAAAAAATTCTAAGGATAATTCGAAACTTTACCACGGGATGAACGGATGTTTAGTCTTGTTAATATGACTTTAAACCGATTACATGATAACGATTTATTTGTATTAAAAACAATTATATACAATTAAGAATTCATTCCAACGACTTTTTATCATATCGTATTGAACAAATCATACTACTACTGAACCAATATTAAGATATCACAACATTTTCAATTAGCTCTGAACGGAAACTTTGAATTCCTCAGTTGTTTCTTCTTTATCCTTTTTACACGATTTTCACAATGTACGGTCATGCCCATGACGCTGTAACCCAATCTCTCGTGCTTCTCCCGTCGCTTGTCATTTTATTCTTTCACAATAGCATAAACACTCATTTTAGTTATTAAATAATTTCAAAATATTGTGTTTCAACCAAAGCTAACAGTTATTTGCTGTTTCATACAACGGTTGGTACTCTATGCTACTTAATGTTTTTTTTTATTCTAGCACCTCGTAAACGGCACCATTTCTGATTGTTTTCGACCATTTTTGCCCTTGAGCCAAATGCAGTTTTTCAATGACCAGTGGTTGTTTTTTTTTTTCTATTTTTCAATTCCGTTTTTCTTTCCAGACTTTGTTTACTCAGTCGCTACAAATGATAGCACACGAAAGACACAAAACCGTTGCAGTACGATAGTAGCCATCGAGAAGCCATGGCATTCGGGGTGGATAATTTCTTTATCGTCCGTTTATTACTACTGTCCTGCAGTCTGCTAGCATGGGTAGATGCACGAGCCGTCATGCAACCTAGCCTTGAAGTTGGCCGCAGGCTGCGTGACTACCACGCACAGGTCCAGTCGGTTGCTCGATCTCTGCCCCAACGACATAAACGGCCGTTCGAGTTCGGTGCAGGCTTCTACAAGGAGTTTGACATCATTGAACGGATACCACGGCGTGGACGTAACGGTTTAGCATTGACCGATTCTTCAAACGTGCGCTGGCCAAACGCCGTGGTTCCATATGAAATTGCGGGAAATTTCAGTAAGTACATCTATAATGCAATCCATATTAACTAGCTAACCCGAAGTTGAACATACATTTTATAGCATCTGCTGAAAAATCCATCATTCAGTCGGCCATAGCGCAATTCGCTGCTAAAACGTGTGTGAGATTCATTCAACATACCACCGAAGATATCTATGTGACGATTGACAACAGCGAAACTGGATGCTGGTCGTACGTAGGACGCAGCATGGATAACGTAGACAATCTAGTGAATCTCCAGAGTACGGATTGTGTTAAAATATTTGTCGTGGTGCACGAGTTGATGCACGTGTTAGGGTTCTTCCACGAGTTTGTGCGCCCCGACCGAGATTCGTACATATCCATCGATCGATCCGCACTGAAGCCAGAGTTTCAAACGGATGAATTTTTCGAAACGAACTTCGCCAAAATGCCCGAAAGTGCCGTCGTCTTGTACGGTCGACCGTACGATTACGGTAGCGTCATGCACTACTCGAAGTACGCCGGATCAGCAAACCCAACGATACCGGTTATGAATAACCTGCAGCCCTGGGATGGTGATTTTGGCAACGAATATGGTCTTTCTCCATCCGACATCATAGAAGTTTGCTACATGTACTGTAACAGTACGACGTCTAGTGCCTGTCCTGCGTTAAAGACTACTACGTCTACTACGACTAAGGTTACCAAGACTATTACGTCAACTACTACCAAGAAAACAACTACGGCTCAGCCAAAAACCGTAACAACTACAACCACCAAACCTGTGACCACAACATTGACTACAGGTAAATGTACAAGCAAACCTAAAGCACCTGGCACAAAAACCGGCAATCGTGGATCATGGCAATTCCAAACCGATCCCCGTTCCCCACAACACCGCCACTATCGCGAACCAAGTTACGACGATCATCACAAATAAGCCTGAGTAGATTATTTTGTTCAGTAATACCGTGATTATATAAAAATAAAATAAATAACATAATTGAAACTCCCTGCTATCGAGCCGGTATAGTTAGATTCACGTAGAGAAATTAAAAAAAAAAGACCGTGTCACTAAAGATAAACGGTATGAAAGAAAAACGAAAATAAATTAGATTTGATAGTTAGTACTACACAGTTGACCAAGCTGAAGACTAAACCCATTTCAATCTGAAATCCGCGTTGAAGGTGGTTACTTCTACACACCATTGTAAGTGAGCACCTTGTTTTTCGAGTGGTACGAAATACAGTTGTTTCCATCATCTGTGTCAATATAAAACAGCTATCTTTTACATGAAGTCTACCGGAATCTACGATCTGCGTGCAATACTGTAGATATTCTTACTTCATCTGCACTTGAATAAATAGAACACGTTTTACGGTCGCCATATAAGTTTCAAATAAGCGTTGTTTCAACGCAGGATGAAAAGACATCTATAATAATAAAAGAAAATTCATTACATCATTGACGTATTTAAATACTTTGAAGTTCAGATACACTGACAGATGAAGAAATAACTGGTTACTTAATGCTTATAAGCTCAAGCCTAAACCATAATTAGAAGAATTGGTTTTTTACGTCAACATATGCCATATTGGGTATGTTTCGTAAAAGTGTTCCTTCGTTTTAACGCTTGGGTTCGAGAATGAAGAATAAGCAATTTCATTTCCAAAGCGCAGGCAATCTTATACCTTCAGTACAAAAGACAGCTTAACTCACTGTGAAAGCAGACTCTCTCACATCTTTATCTGTAATCTCCTTGGAACGTGTTTGGAACCGACACCCTCACTAACATTGGCTTGGGCAAACTTACTCAAGCAAATATTTGCACATGCATAATCATATGCAAAGCAGTTCAAAAGCCAAAGCCAATCCCGGCTGGGTCAAACGTGAGCAAGCGAATGCATGCCCTAGCACTGCTGCTTTTAAGATTATCTTGAAAAATCAAAGCGTGACCGATTACTGGGAAGGTAAGCGTGTCACGATCTGGCGTTTTATCATGCTTTGAAAAACTCTATCAAAAAGCAAGCGTCTGATTCACAAAATTTCGTAATAATTAACGAGATTCTACTACAGCTTGCTTGCTCCTTCGCTAGAATGCAACAACTTACCACTTTCTCGGAAAAGATTTTCCGCAATCTTGAAGCATGCACACATCAACCAAAGCTCTTGAAAATCATCCAGTCTGTTTCATCTAAACCACATATTAGCATCCGTGGTTCTCGAGACATCGTCGTCCTGTCTTCCTTCTCGCTAAGTGCAGCAGCTTGTTTGAGATGCAGCTTGCCGTTGACACCCCAACCGTGGCAAGTTTGAGACGTTTTCTTCACTTCAGCTACACTTCTTTCATGTTTCCTCCCACAAAGCCGAGCCCCAACCGTTCGGTATCGGGATCTGTGCCCGTTGCGCCCTAACTAATCCCTGTTTACAGTGGTAATAACAAACGCAAACACTCCACTAACACGCATCAAACCACATGCACACAAACGCGCTCGCACTTACACACATACACATTCTCTATCGCCGCGATGCCAAGCTGCGTCGAGTACACATGCACAAACACACGCGCACACTTATGACTCAAGATATCAAATGGCAGCCACCAGCAGCGGGATGTACAAACTTGAAGGACTGGGTGTCAACATGCGTTGGTAGGTATGGAAGGATTTTGCCCGAGAGTAGCTGTGTTTGCACAGTTATTGAAATAGATGCTGTTGAAATTGAATATACATATTCTCGGAGCGATCTTCAAAGGCAATGCGTGTGCCGTGCAATCACAGGATTTTCCGTTCCCAGGTCTGTTTGCAAAGGTCACACGAAGCTTCCCGACCGGGCTTGCCCGTGGCCATCATTTGTTTGCTAAGATGCCAAGCAACCAGCAAGATTATATTAATGCTTCCCGAATGGAAAAATATGTCCTGCATTGCTAGTACGACATCCGACATTCGGGTGAAATAGACATGTTCTGAACAATATTATAATAAACGATAAGTAACTAAAGCAAAACTAAAAACGGTAAAGATAAAGAAAATATATAAAAATATATACGGTTTGGTTGGTTGGTTTTCGTTTATCATAAACAAACAAGTAAGTTGACGAATTAAACTTGCAAAAATCTACCATTAAATCGAAATTGCTAATTAAGATGTATCCGTAATTTGATTCCACATTTTGTATCCCATGTAAACTTTACTGCAGCTACACCAATCGGCCTACCTCGATTGTAACCACATTTCCATGGAAACATTCACTACTAGAGTGCCAGCAGCTACATTTCCCTCAATTACGGCCGTTAACATTTGTCAAACAAAATTCTGGTAAACAGTTTCCATCAACAATCACGCACAGCTCCAACTGTCAGGCCTATTTCTCCGGTCAAACCACAACCACTCGGCAAAGGTTTTCCAGCCCGTCAATCTAACTGAACTGTGAATTGTGTCACTCGAACGTTCAAATTCAATTTCCACATGAATCACAAATCACACTTAAATCCCGCTGTGTGTAAGTGTGTGAGAGAGCATTCTTTATCGTGCCCATCCCGACGGAGACCACTTGTCAGCGCCTGACCTGGACCGATTAGAAGTCCAATGGCAACGCTCACACAACATGTAACGATGCAGGACGGAACGGTGGTAGCCGCGCAAGCCTTGTCAATCACCATCACCAGTCCGCTGAACAACGATTCGGCATTCATTGTGGCGCAGCGGTTGTGGCATATTTCTGTCAGGCGCACATTATGCTGATGCTGATTGAAATTTTTCGTGCAAATGTAATCTTTGCCCAAACTTTTGGTCCCAACGGCAACAACGACACTTGGAGGCGTAACATGCGCAGCAAAAGTGGATCAACCGCACCGATGTTTTATTTAATCTTACTACCGCCCGCAAAAGTTGAAATTAGTTTTCTTTCAGCTCGTTCGAAGACCCCATTTATCTCAGAATGTTGTTTTGGGTGTTTGGGAAAAACTTTGCCGCACACACACACACACACACACATTACTACGTAAGAATGGATCTGAAGGCATCGCCAAGATGGGCTAGTTTCAATGGGAAAGTAACAACCGCACGTCTTATCTTAACAGCGTGATAAATGCGCGAGGCTGAAAAATGCCGGAAATTCAATCCGGGATTACCCGATCCCGATGACAGGGAGCCGGTAAAGCCAGTGTCGCTATCAGTAGTTTAATTAACGAACCCCTTTTAACCCACGATAATACTACACGAACTCCCGAACTCGTACCGAATGTGGTGAGCGAAGGCAAATTCAATTTGACCCTTCTCAAATCATCACCTGCACCATCATCCCCAGGAGGGGTTCGGTTTCGCACGGCATTTTCTTCGAAATGTCCTTTTGCCCACGGGTCCTCTACGCCTGGGGGGATGGAGGAGTCACAACATGCGCCATCGTCGTCCTGTGGTGTGATGAAATTTAAAGCGCTTCCGGTGTCATATGGCGTGTTCCCGCAATCAGTAACTAGCGTTTAATTGGATTTAATATGTTAATCGTATGGTTGGGCTCCTGTGACAATTTATAGAAGCAAGTGGAGTTTCCTCTTGCACCTTCCCTGCTCTTGAATCTTCCCATTGTGGGAGCATTGATGGAAGCTTATTTAACCAGCATTGGTTTTGTTATACGTCAGAGCGAAGAAGCAGTATCCACGAGTATCCACTTATCTGAAGGACGATCCACCCGGCAAAGATTCTTTCGCTTTTCAAAAATCAATTTGCTAGAAAATAATATCGCTTAACTTTGCTTTCCCAACCGCGTTGTACTCTCTGGGTAGCTTGACCATCCGTTTTACAGAACGGCACGACATCCGACATGTTGTGTGTTTTTCGCTTATCTATAACACCAATACCCATACACCGCAGGACATTGCTCCACAGTAGTGACCACAACGGAAGGTTGTCGTGTTGATAGTAACACGCTCACCTTCTTCATGCCTCTCTCGAGTCGTTCTAGAAGTGCCAACGAAAACATCCTGAGGGATATAACATCCTGCGTGACAAAATTCTCCATCATTGCGCAGCATGTCTAGACGCTGGATGCTGGTCACCACACCAGGGCGCCACTTAGCTACTAAAATCATTGGTCATTACCGCTCCTTCCACTGGGAACCACAGTTCAATCCACTTCCCGTTTGTGGTCACTCGCACAAATTGAAAATAAAAATCACCTCCAACAAGTTGCGATACGGTAGGCGAAAAGAACCCACAAACAAGTGGACAACTGTGTAGACCGCCAGAACCACGAGGCGGGCGGAAGATGAAATTTCTTCTCCGACACTTCGCCGTGGACAAATGGTGGCGATTTACCTCGGGTGACTTTGTCTGATGGCTTTGTCACTATTCTTTCGGGACCTTCCGGGTGATGTCATTTCCGGTGTGTATTGTAGGAAGAGTACGCGTCCCCATGTAAGTGCGTCGGTTTCGAGCGTCTCCGCAACAACAATCAAGACGTACACATCCTGGTAAGCAGCGGGGACCGCTTACTTGAGTATTGCGTTCGCGTTCGCAGCCAGACGTGCCAGTAATGTGGAAGAGGAAGAGTAATTGCATCTTTTAGCCAAACAGGAAATAATTGTCCATTCCATTCCTGTGGGAGCAGGCACTCGCTTCGAGCCAACGACTTCCATCGAACCTTGCGGGTGAGTGCGAAACAGCCAGGGAAACGCAGGGATACTGCAGAAGCTAAAAGAGAATTCTTAACCATGTGTCAGCCTTCCATAACGAACTCCGCGACCTAGCGTTACCATCGAACGCACTCCTTCCGCTGCAAAATGTGCAAGAAAGATCCATTTAATAGATTCTGATTGTCATCCCGGCGGAACGACACTGATGAACCGGATGCAACACCCCACAAACGTTGCAGTCATGGTCTGCCTCAGCACGTTATGCGTCCGTCCAGTTGGCATCAAAGCAAACTGGGTGTGAAGTTGGCAAAAGAACCCCTCTTTTCTGTACGATGCCGGTAAATCCGGCAAAGGCAACATCCGGGAACATTCGAGGGAGACACTTACGGAAACTTAAATATGTCAGACAGGCAGTAATCGATCAGTTTGATTTTTGCACTCTAGGTGCACAGGGTAGTGATTGTAAACATTTATTCGAGATAAATTCTTTTCAAATTTTCATACTAGTTGAAATAAAATAAAATTTCGAAATAAATAAAATAATAATAACAATCAAGATAGTATTACACACATTTATCAATTTTGTAGTTAAAGTTAATAATAATTAACAATTTATTGTTAAGCAGTAAACAGTGAACACTCTCAGTTGAGCAGTAAACTCAACCGTTTAGATCACCCAAGCATTTGGTGTGAAAATGTTCAATGATGACTAGATTATTCTTATGAACGCAATGAATTCACTGAATTACCCTGTGTTTCCTGTGAGCCATCCGCTTGTTGCTTTTTTATATCGCTTCATTTAAGTTCTCTTCTTACTATTCAAAATCTTTTCCACTCCCTCTCTCTTTCCTTTCCTTTCCTCTCCCACTCAAACATACACACTTTTTATCCCTGGTTCACTTCATCTAGGCCCCCGCCGCGCCATTGTCATTCTATCAAACACCGAAGCAAAGGAAACTCTATTAAGATCCGATTTTCCATTTCCCATCAGCTTCAAATCCGGTCTTTGACATCATCCCTGGCAAAAGTACCGAGTGCAACCGCCCCATAAACCCCGGAAGCACCCGAAACCGACTCCTCGAGAGAAGATTGATTCTGCACGACCCTAGGACGATTGTGTGATTTGATTACGTCGTCTGTTTGAGTGGTGCTGCAATGGTAGCAGCAAATGACATAAAAAAGAAACTCCCGCTCCGATGCTTAGCGCGAGTTCTTCCTTTGCTTTTCTACATTTTTTTTCGGATGGCTTTGAGTCCAACTTTTCCCTTTCATCGTTTTGGCGCTACTCAAGGATGAAGAATCGCAAACCTTATATGTCAAAGAAGGGAGCTCGTTGTCACCTGGAACATCCCATAGGACTCGCAGTGACTTGCTCGAACTTTTTTGTTGTGCCGTGTTCTGCATGGAGCGAAAGTGCATCTGCACAATCACCACAATCTCCACCCATTGATGACAGTGAACCGTCAACAATAGATCCATTAGTAAGCGCAGAAGCCAAAAAAAAGAACACAAGAATCTCTTCTTCCCTGAGGGCCATGCAAGTACTTCCTCTAAAACCACGCATTCACATAGAACGCTTGAAAATGGATAGAAAACAGATGGAGATAGTGGGAGAATGTTTTGCCTTCCACCCACCAGCACGCTCACGATTGTTTGCCCTGTTCAAATGTGAACGAAAATTCGAGACAAAACCAAATCGCTAACAGAGAGTACTAACGACCTGTATGTGGCAACGAGATAAAGTCAAAGCTCAAAAGACTCACCACACGTTGTTGGCGCGTGGTAGCGTACTAACTGCAAAACAGCATGATAGATGGAACCAGAAACGACTCCAGGAGCCAGGGTGAAAGATCACGGCATAGCGAGGCATTGTTTCTTTTAACTCATCCAACAGAAAGATGCCCGAAACTAAGTTCCCTCGAGGATGCGGAGTGTGAAGCTAAAGTGTATGTTATTCTGTTTTCAATCAGACCATCAGCGCTCGTGGCGTGATGCAGTGGAGCTGAGTAAAGTAACCATAAATTTGAGTTTGAGGAAGATTTAATAAAAGTACATAAATTATTCACGAAAACCCCGGGGCGTGTGTGCGAAAAAAAACCGGCCCACATGTCAGCCAGGTGGTTGATCCCTTGATAATAAACACATTTCTTCCCGCACGCAAGCTCCTCAGTCACAAAGCCCCGCACGACGAATGATAACGGCCGCACTAAGGTTCTGAATGCGACTCCGTGTGGAAATTTTACTGAATGAAGTTTTCGATTTTTTGTTTTTATATTGCTTGGCGCAAAATCGCAAATGTGATTCTCTAGATATATTTTTTGTCGTATTTCGTGTGATGGTGCAAACATTTGAACAAAGAGAAAAAAGATTGCGCTGGTCCCCGCGAGGACGATGGTGCTTTCGTTCGGATGTAGTAGCATCCAGGTTTCCGAATAAGTAACACTCGGAGACAAACGACGAACATTAGTCAAAAAAAAATTCAAGTAATTTATGGTAAGTATCTTGAACGAAATAACAGAAAAAATGGCGTACCATCTAGACTTGCTTAGTAATTAAGCAATAAAAGCAACAACTTCACAATGCTATGGCTCCTAAGAATCCCAAGAAAATTTAGCTTATGCAGAACAGCTGTTTTGCTTAGTGCGATTGTACTAAGCAATCTTCAAAAGCCTATAAATGTCGTGGCATTCTTAGAATGTCTATACCGAAATAAGGCTGTGCCGAATATAGGTATTGGGAAGAATTTTCAAAGAACACAAACCTCGAAACGCCCACATTCCAGGCAGCAGTTTTTTACAGCACCATAAGAACACGATAATACCCTGCCGGGAACATACTGCGCTACACGCTGGTTCCGTACGCTAGTTCTACAGCACTGCCAGCGTTGTGATGGATCACACCCCGTACCGGGTTTCCACGCAAATCTAATATGAGAGCGCCGCTTTTATTTTACTTAAAATATATTTTTTCTCCTATTCCCGGAACCAGCCGACCGACCGTACTCGGTTCGGTACACACGGCAATTCGCATTTCCCAGCAGGAGCTGCACCGTTTGCCTCATGAATCTAACCCGAACCAAAACCCTTCTTTGTTCAATGTCACTTTTGACTGCTGACACAACAGGCCTCAGTGGATGGGCGTTTATTTTTTGTGTATTTTATCTCACCGGAGTTTCCCGTTTGCCCGTACAGTCAGTACAGTCTGTTTGCTGTTTGTCGGTGTTCCGAACAGAATTCATATCTTCATGTTTCGAAGATCTCGATGTACACACACGTACGCCCGCTCGCCTGCCCGTTTTGGACACTCTTTCCACTTATGCAGACACTACCGCTAAACTTGCTCGGCATCTCTTCACACCAGGAACGTAATGGAATGCGGAGGTCAGGAGGTCTCTGCTATCCAAAAATCCTGCAGCACACACACACACACCCACACATCGCCCTGCTCAGCACACGTACCTTGTGTGGTAGCAGTAGAAGATGGAGTGATGAAATGCTGCGTGTTTCTGAACTTATGCAGCGAGTCACGAGTCAGGACACAGTCCAGGATGAAGAATTGTTGCCTAGCAAATGGAGAAGAAGGAGAAACAAGACTCATCCATCCCGGGATCCGTGCCTTTATTGCGCACTGGTGGAACAAAACAGCACCGCATGACCCCGCCGCTAGGGCAGTGGTGCCCTCTCAGGGGAAAGACACTCCGACACATGCCGACACACATACACGAACATAGCATCAGAACACTTGCACACTCGATCGTTTGTCTGTTTACCGAGCAGTTTGTGTTCTGATTCAATAACAAGGAAATCTGCTGCTACTGCTGCTGCTGTGCCTTTTTACTTGCCACCACACTGAGACCTCCTTACCCCCCTCGAGCGAGGAACCACTTCGTCGGTGTTTTTTTTTTTTTTGCTTCGTTCGTTCCCGTTCGTTCGTTGCCAGTTGTCCCGTTTTCAATTTGCCATCAACACATACACAAACGTGCGGGAGTGCTCCTAGTTTGCGAAACGGATGCAAAATACTCCAAAACTCCGGACCAAGTCGCGTCTTTCGCTCCACGAAGTGTGTGTGTGTGTGTATTTTTTTTTCCTACATACGGCGCATAGTATAAATGGGTACTACACGCGTACAACACAATCGGCGTACCAAAGGATGAAGGCCTTCTGTCGTTTTTTTTTTGTGTGCCTCCCGCATTTGCTAACTCTCTCCTGCCATTCATGTTCGTTGTGCATGTTTGTATGATCTATTGCGCCTGCTGGAATTGCCGCACATACACCGAATTATGCGAACGGCTGGTAAGCATACAGAGCCATCTTTTCCCTCTTTTTTATTTAGCCATTTCACCATCAGTCAACTGAAACGAAAAACAAGAACGGGAACGAGCGTTTTCCTGGCGTACGACGGCTGAAGAAAGCTGCATAAATCCATACCCAAGCGGTGAGCGTGTTGAAAGGTGAAGACAAGCTCGCACGCCTTCCGGACTGACGCAAATACGGCAGCTGATGTCGATGGTAATCTCATTGAAGGCCGAAAATGGCAGCTAGCGGTGATTGAGTTCGCTTTCAACGATCGAAGTGGCGAAAGAGTCCGGCGTCGTTCTACACATTCGAAAGTTCTGTTCAAACAAATTAAGTAATCTGACTCTATTCGGTGATTCGACGAATCTATCTACACCATTTCATACCCATTAGTGAACATTGCTTCGTCCTGCGTGGAAGTTATAAATTTTCATCTCCTGTATCATCTCTTCCCTCTCGCCAAGAATAACTGCTCCTCCATAAACAAGCATGGCTCCATTTGCATAACATGGAAAAAAACGGAACATAAACTTTCCAAGGTGGTTTTTATTTTTCCTATCGCACAATACTTTAAACTCATCATAAAAACGTATTTTCTCTATTCAAGCAACTTAGCGACCACCTTGATGAACAGTCAGCACATTTTTATTATAGCCGTGAAGGATTTGCAGGCGCTAACGTGCTCCTCTCCTCATCTCCCGTACGGCCAGCTAAGCAATGCTGGAAACGAAACGCTGGAGCTGGTCAAAACCGACGGAAGATGCTAAAGTACAAAATCTGTTTATGCAAGGAATTACTCAACTCGTGCGTCAATGCCTTCCACCGTTACGGTTAAGAAAGTGCCGTTTCCAGAAGATGAACTCACACACACACATACTAACTCTCACGTGTAGTAGAACGGAACGATAGAGCCTAGTGAGCGTACAAGATCCTTCGTGTTTAACGCCCTCCTGTGGACTTTGTGCAACTATTGAGGAGAGAAAAAAAAAACACTGAACCCTAGAGGAAACGGCATCCTAGTTCCCATCCATCTCCGTGAACGACGAAGCCACTTCACGACCGGAGAGATTTCCATTTTGCCATTTCCCGACACCGTAACGAATGCGCACTGCTTATGAATAAAACTGCTTTCCCGAAAGAAAAATTCTGTTCCCCCGATCAAAGCATACACGGGGAGCTCGTTCAGACCGCACTCGCACTCTCGTCGTCTTCTTGATCTAATTTAAATTCAATTTTCATAAATGCCGTTTCCACATCCCCCAATTGAAGGTTTTCTCTGCTCTATCCGAAGCCGAACCGACGCTCGGAGGAAGCGCAGGTAAGTATCGAACACAGGGAGCGGGAACGATTACTAGCTCCTAGTGTTGGCGCGTGCCCGTGTGATGGATTGCAAAAATAACGAGCGAGCGATAAGTACTTTGCCGGGTGGAGGTGTATCGGTGTGATAATACGGACTGTATTATGACACACCCTTCTGGTCTCACTTTTCGCTCCCAACGGTTTAGGCGAATGGGTTGAATGCTTTACTGCCGCTGTGGTTTGATGGATGGAAAGATGGTAGTGTAAGAGCGCTACTCATGCGAGAAGAGTTCCCCTTGAAGTTGGTTTCAAGTTTGAGGGTTAAATTAAAAGATTTCAACCGTCTTACATTCGTTCCCGTGTCTATGCATAGCTTCCGGTAAACTTTAGATTTAATGGGTCACAAATGACACCAACGTCGAAACGAATAAGCAAATTGGCTCAAGCGACGTAAACAGTGAGGGAGTTGTGATTGTTTCGTATAATAGACAAAAAGGGTTAAGTAGCACACGGACACCCTTAATATCGATCCATGAATTCTGATATGGGTATGAAATTTTCGTAAGCTTTTTACTAAATACGAAAATCTTGTTGGAATGAAGAGTGGTCCACACCCTTGGCTGCCTGGGTGAGATCGAGTTTTTGTTTAAGGGAAAGCCCTGATACGATGGCATTCTAATGCTAAACCAATATACAGTAGCGCCGGCTCGCACACATTCCACCACAGAACATTTTACTAAGTATCATTATCGAAATTACATTTCCCACACAAGAACTTCTGCTCGAACTACTCGCACAAGGACTCACTAGTGCCTTCCAATTGGTTTCATTCGGGACGGTCAATTTTCCACCGTTCGAATCTAAAGCGATTCCATTTCCTTGCCAAAAACTCTCGCTTTTGGAGCTTGAGTGGTTCGCTCTAGCACGGGAAATGCAGGAGTTCGCTTGGTAGAAATATTCAAATTGGATTGTTTGTTGCTCTTTTCCAGCAACCGTGCATTGCTTCTAATCTCATTTCCTTCGCCCCTAGTTTTGTAAAGAAGCCAATCCCGAACCATTTACTGTAACGACCAACGAAGGTGTGGTGGTCATCAGCATTTTTAGCGATGGTAACTATCTGTGCCGGCTACTGAAGGGGTTAAGTATATTAGAAAAAAAAACACACACACACTCACTTGACCACGACACCATGCTCCGCAATGCATGGCGGGCAGATTTAAGGTCGAGAAACGAATTTTCCTAATTGAATCATGCTGCATTATTCATCATCTCGGTGTTGTCGAGCTTTGGCTGCAGCTCGATGCATTTTCACAGCTTAGATCGCAGGATTAACTTAGCTCGTTATTACATTCTCTCTTGAGCACACTGGACCGCAGCCAAAACCCGAGAAATGAGTTATTAGTAAACCACAAAGTAGCCGAACAAAACAGAACCATCGGCATCGAGCGTGCAAAATGGCACGAGCTCATTATACGGGGGGAAACAGATCGGTGAAACCAAAACATTGAAAACCCAAAACAAAAACACGATACCAAAACTAGCAACCACCATTCGCCTGCCGTTGACTCACAGATGCTTGATTAAAAGCGCTCCCTAGTCTCCAGTTTTAGGGTAGTGCCGAGACCGCCAGACAAAACAATTTGCGTCGCGCAAGATAAGAAGAGCGCAGCAAAAGTTTCCATCGAAACCTTTTAACCACCCTTTTCCACCCTATAACGCCACGTCGCAACAATCAGACAATTGACAATTGAAAGAAAATACTTTTCCCCTGCCGTCCACGGAACTTGACTGCGAAAAACGAAACACAAAAGTCTTCTTCCATTGTGTTGCAAAACATTCCTTCACTAATTTTCCTTCCCGAACTTAATGAAGCGGTGAGAAATGTTTTTTTCCCCACTTCACGCTCCCAGACTGATGAGACGATCGGTATTTAGCTGTTGTTGTTCTTTAATTAATTATATCGAAATGAGTTGAAAATTTTAAAACTTTGTCCTCACTCGCTAGGAGAAAATTAGTTTTTCGGAGACAATTGAAACCGGCGCAAACGAGCGAGCTGCGGAAATCGGATTACGCTTGGAATTAAATGTAACGGGTTCAAGTGCACGTTGGAAACACCCGATTTACGAAATTATGGTCCTCAAATAACTCAACAAATCATGCTCGACATTTTATTCTTGCATGAAACCCTATTTGCGATGGAAAAATTGACTTAATAGCGCCCGTAATAAATCTCCTTTAAGCTGATATATTAAAGAACAGCTCCTCCCAACGTTAGCGACAGTTCCTGCTCATGGCGCCAAATCTCAATCGTCTCTAAATGACATTAAACAAGCAACAGTGCTGTGAAACAGAGAAAGAGAGAGGGATAAGATTGAAAAGAGAAAGAGAGAGAGAGAGAGAAATCAACCACAACAATCTGCTAGAAAAATAATATTTACTGTCCCCTTCATGCTCCCCCCGTTCATGTTCCCATTGCTTTCCGCCATCCAAGCGTTTCTATGAAATGTGTTTTATTGTTTTGTCATTTACTCTCCTGGGGCACGTAAAATGGTCGCCACATTATCTTACCATTTTGCACGGCACACCACCGCCCTGCTTCAGAGCGCGTCACGCCATGTTGAACGAGAAAATAGAAGCATGGATATCAATAAATATGAATCGCCATAGCAACCCCGCCATGGGTGATTTGTTTTTTTCTCGCTTTTCATGGCCTGCCACAAATTCACTTCCCCGCACGAAGATGAAGGATGACCATGCGCGCACGGTTGCCGGCGGTTGCAGCCGAGCCAACAAAGCACAAGTGTGAAGTGAAGAGTAGAAATTTATAATTTATTGGCAGCTTGATTTATTGCGCGACTTGCCACTACCACTGCCTCAGCCATCCATCCGGCATCAGCCTGCTAATGGGGCAGAGCAGGGGTGTCCAGCTCGGGCAGGAGGCGCGTACCGTTCCGCATGGTGGCGCATAAATCCGAAACACCGAAAATGACACGTTTTCTCCATTAAATATATGCTCGTACCATATAAGGGAAAGCTAACACGGGCTAACCAAACTCCAGCCGACGGGCGAGGGGTACCGATGTACGTGAGAACATAACCGGTTCAAAAACCGCTTCCTAAGACACTACACACTCGTGTAAAGATGATTTTTGCTTCCCCGGGTAAGCAACACACATTCAGTGCCGGTCTGGTGCAGGAAAAAAAAAACATCCGGAATTGAAATGAAGGTTATGAAAAAATCGAGCTCGAGCGCAGTAGTCCGGAAATATGGCCCATGGCAGACGGCGGCAGTAGCTATGGCGCTTTTCCAGTGCCTTCTACGTTCTACACGCCACATTGTGTGCACCACACAACCTGGGATTCTTAATGGGTTTCCTCATTTTGCTCAACTGCTGCATGTGGTGTGCGTCCGGGGTGGTGTGAGATTATTGCTACGTGCCAAACGTTTTATTGCATTGCAGGTGTATTCGAACGTTGGCGTTTATTTTTTTGTTTGCTTTTTCACAACGAAAGAATGTGTAGTTATGAGCGTCCGGGTAATGACATTTCCTGAAAAGAAGGCAGCAACAGCAAAACAGCATTCTTCGTGCGCGTGTACAAGATAAATGGGAGGAAATATTCCCTACATAAATTAAATTGCTGCCTGCGTTAGGTTAGTTGCATAAAATTGCATCAATAAAGGTACATACATCTATATAAACAATTCTATAAATCACAACTTTTTGTTTAAAACAGATACACAGTTCTAACATGGGTAAAGTTTAAAATCGATTTTGGCCAGTTAATCTTAATTAAAAATGGTTCGTACCAAAATATTTTCCTTGTACATTCGATCCCTTACAGTATATAAATATTCATAAACGCAAGGTCGCAATGTAACACAATTTGGTTGATATTTAAATAACCAGTACTTCACCACAGTATTTTCATTAGTTGTTTCGTAAACATTGCGCGCACCATTGGGTACGAAAAATAACCTCAAAATTAATGCCTCATGTTTCGAAATCCAATAAGCTTTCCGTACCATGCACCAAAAACAAACACGACCACCCGGCCCACCCAAAAACCTGTGCCCAAAGCTGCACAAAATATTACTTTCAAAATTATTCCAATAAACGCCAATTGGTCATGTAACAGTGCCGGTAACGGCGTAACTCCACCATCACAGTACAAGCCTCATCGACACCGGCTACACCATATTCGATGTGTTTCCCCGATGTGTACAAAATTATTGGGAGCCAATCCGTAAAACTCCCGCCCCAGATATGCCACGTGCGCTACATGCTTGAAACACGGCGTACCGGCACAAACGATGCAAATAATAAATATTTTAACCCGGCAGGAGAAAAATTATGATGAGAATTTACCTCCGCATCAACCCACAACTCGGTCGGGTTTTTCTTCTTTTTTCTTGTGTTATGGTATTGGCGATCCCAGCCGGATTTCGGTCTACCTCGAAACTACCTCGATTGTGGGGAAAGTCAGGTTTTCAGTGGCTCCACACTACGGTCCCGGGCATATGTGACCCGGGTGTTTGTGACAGATTTTCCTCCCGTTTTGCTCACTTCCTCACTCATTCTCATTCCATGTGTTGGCGACCTTCCTACACAGACCTGCAGCGAAAATACCGGTAACCATCCATATTTCACACCATACCGCAACCACCGGCCGGGATCTCGGGTCATGTAAGTGTGTTGCAAAGCTACCTTGATTGTACAACCATATCGGTAGCGCTAGCAGCAGCAGCATGTGGCCATAAACTTGCAAACTTTATATCAAACTTTATGTTCATATTTAGGTAATGTTCCGGTAATTTTTCCCATCACTACTGCCGCTACCGATGCCGGTGTTGCTGGCACACACGAAAAAAAAAAAGCCGAAACACCGAAGCTTGCCGGCCGCAATCGTAAAAAACATATTTATGAACACATTCACGCATTTGCATTTCCACCCGACCGATAGAGAGGGAGAGAGAGAGACAGAAAAATACTAACCACTGGCTTCGAGTGGTTTTTATGGCAAAAAAAAATCTCCTTTGTGAATAATAGAAGATTTACATCTGTATTATGATCATTCCGAGATTTTCATGTCGTCAGCGCGAGGCTTGAAACCAACCAGGCGTCTCCATTCGATGGAACGTATATGTTGGAACGGTTGACATATAGTTATGATAAAATGGTTTCATTTTAATATATACCGGCTAAAAATTATATCATTATACTCGAAATGATTTAATTCGATAAAAGAACCATGGATTTTTGTTTCCGAAAAGAAAGACCACATAAAATGAATTTAAAACAAATTATGAAATAAAAATACAATTTAATACAATAATTATAGTCGTACTACACATACGTAGGAGAGGTTTGAAAAGAGCTCTTTTCATCGTTATGTTCGGAACAAAAAAGGCAAACATCTTTGCACACCTAACCGTACGTATCACACATGCCGCAATGGACTAGATCCACTGCTTTTGGCTTTACAAAACAAAGCAGCAAACCTACGGTTGAAAATATTGCTACATCAACATGATGCTCTCTGCAATGTGCCTCAAAAATAAATAACGCAATCAAAGCCGCCGATGGTAATGATAAAACATGACATTTTTGCACAACCGTCATCCGTGAAAAACGGACACCGCCGAGTGATGTCAGTAAGCCGGAACGTCCCGGGTGAGAGAAAGACAGCGAGAGACTAAGCGAAAAAATGACTATGATCGACACGGTGGCAGTCAAAAGGAGTCAAACGTGAATGGATTTATGCACGGTGAAACATCTAACCAGCATCGCTACTTCATCAGTATAACAACACGACGGATGCCAGCCGCGCGTTCCGATATGTACGATCGCAGCACATCGGCGAGCGATATATGTTAACGCACCCGATGTTTCGCCTCGATGAAGAGAGGTACAAATGAAATGAAGAAAAATAAAATGCGTACCGCTTGCAATCAAAACCATCGATCGTACGTACGGTTTCATCGTTCGTCGCTAACCATGACCAGCAAACGGACACCTGTCAGAAAGAGGGTAGGTGGGATTCCGAAACGTGGAGCTGCTGTGGAGTGGTGGCTGTTTTTGAATCGCAGAAACCCATCCGTAACGTGAGGCAACGGTCAAAGGATACCAACCTGGCTGTACCTACCAGACCCGCATATGTGCATGTATGTGGTGTATACAATTTTGATCGACCGACACAGACGTTCGTTCGACCAACGAACGAATATATCATACTTATCCCGCAACATTTAAAGCCACCAGTGACAGTTGCGTTATTTTTCGTGTTTTTTTGGTCGGTACTATATCTGTTCTAGTGTGTTTTTGTTTCCTTTTGTGCTACAATTCATGAAGCTAGAGAAAAAATGTACTACACGAATAACGCACAGTAAAAAGAAAACAAATGGAAGTTAATTTTGTAATGGAAGAGATTTTTGTTTATCCGTACAAAAATAATAAACTACGATACAATATTACAGGTATGCAATGTATTCATCATACTATTAAAAATATTTTATATTTTTTATATTTATGTAGCGTAGTTTACATTCGAAAACACAACTTATATAAGCAAACACCAAAAATGAAGTAAACGAACTAAAACATATATTCATTAAACTTATTCCAAGCCATATTTCCCCTTGAATTAATCGAACTCACTAGCGATAGTTGTTTAATAATATGTGAGCATAAATCAATGAGCGTAGACCAAAATTATCAATTAAAAATCCATTTTCTGAATCTGCAAGGTCATATTGAAAACGTGTAACATTCCATTACACGGGAATTTGCACGTACATTTCTCATCGCTCCAATATGAGAGGGAGACCACATCGTCCAAGTAACCATTGGCGCACACGCTAGAAAGCATCCGCAGTGCAGAGCAAGCCATGAGCAACCATCTGTCAATCTGCCGGCCCTTGGATGGGCGGGGAGTGGATCGAGAAAAGTTGCACCAACTTCATCTTTCCAACCGGAAGCTCCTGCTTACCGATTCCACACGCATGCCGGATGTAACCCGAGCCCGTGCTCGCGTATGCTTCGAAAGTTGCGTGCGTGTGCGTCCGTTCTTTGGGAATCCGAAAACTAACCGAATGGAACGGGAACAAGCGAAGGGGGGAAAAACACTGGCGTCCGGCACTTGGTTCGTGCTCGCATCATCAACTTTTGTGCGCGTTGGCGAGACAAATGATGACATTTAGAAGGAGCGCCCGTAAAGAGTGGCCACGAAAAACGTGGCAAAAAATGAAGTTTCTCATAATTCTGTCGCTCGTTTTGGCTTTTCTTCTACTGCCCGTGCTGCTGATACTTGCCTCATCCGTATCGGGAGGGAGCAGAACTGAAACAAAGCCAGCAAAAATTGGATCCTCTTCGGGCGACTTTAGCTACACATCGGAAACCGGAAGCTCGGGTGCACTAATGGGTTCGGAAGTGGGGATGAGTGGGCGTTGGCCCGTTGTTTGATTTATGATGCGACGCCGAGTGCTTCCGGATGGATTAATATCGCATCGTTCCGAGCGCCCGTTTCACCCGTGCCGAAAGTTATGATTAGCCGGGCCGAGTTTCTTCTTATACGATCGTATCTTCCTCCGCATGGGCAGACGGGGGCGTATGCATGAGGGGAACAGTATCACTTAAAGCAATTTTTTCTTCTCTGGGTAGCGTTTCCCAAAAGTCTCCAGCGAAAAAAGCCTCGTTCCCTAATCAACGTTGTTTATCGCCATTCCGGTTGGAAGGACCCAAAAAAAATGATCCCGCATATCACAACATCCACCCCCGGACGACTAATATTGGCAAAAAGTTGTACAATTAATTAGGCTCCCGGGTTTCCTGGCTTCTCCTCAGGCCGTACACACGCACGGGATGCTCATTTCCGACGCTATTAAAAGGCCCAACACAAATCGAAACCGAACCGGGCCCGGGGAAGACGGACGCCAAAATGAGTTTCTGAAGCAACAGCTGCCCACCAGCCACGGCAGCTTGCGTTCTCATTATTGCAAAGTGGAACGGAAAAAAGGCAGTCTAAAAATTCGCTCCCATCATACGGCTACGGCAATCAACAGCCGACATCATCGAAACGTCACCGTGCTAATGAAATTTCTACGTCCACAGCTTCGGCACGCAATTATCGATATTTACGACCGGTGCCCGAATTCAATTAAGTGTTCGCTCGGCAAGATCACACAGCTTGGCGCTTGGAGCGAAGCGAATCCGGGCAGGGATTTCAATTACTTATTAAAATAAGTAGCCATATCAGTCAGTCCAACCGTAAGACACACAACGACGACGTGCAATTGCGCGCACGGTGAAGTATTGAATCCATTCGACGCGTGATGTACCGGTGTGCGGGTACATCAAAAAGATGAAATATAACACAATTTGCCCGTGCCGCTTGGACCCCCTGTTGTATGACCGGACTTCAGCTACGGCCTGCGGCACCTTCCTCGCATTCATCGAATATCCCATTATAACGGGTGACATTCGATTCCGCCACGAAAAAGAGGGACGTTTTTTATGTGCCTATTTTTTTCCTCCTTGGCTTCGTTTTGTCTACCGTCTACCGCTAAGCGCCCCAAGGGCTCGAAAATTCCATCAAAATCGACCAAAGACGAGCGCGCGCGCCCGTGTGTTGCCCGTGGTAACGACATTTTTGTCCCACCCTTCTCGCCAGCCCGTTTGACTGTTCGCTGCCTGCTCAGTTATTTGCTCACTCGTTGCACACGCTCTAGACTCGGGGCGCACTGGTTCCCGGATGTTGAAATTGAAATCTTGCAGGAAAAATGGATACTTTATTTTACCACACCAGTTCATTCTCGTGTGTGTACTTTCCACTGCTTCTCGTGCAAGTAGCCAACCGTGGGTATATATTGATAGTGCAGCAGAAGTAAAAAAGCGTCGATCTATCACCACAATATAGATAGAGTGTCGAACCGGGGAAGCCAAGTGAAACTCGTTGGCACCGTACGACCAAACTGGTCTCGGTCCCCTAGAGTGCGTTTACGAAAACGGAGGATAAACCACGAATAATGTACGCAATGTATTATACTTTATAAGTCAAAAATAAATCACACATTCTTTTTCAACAATTCGGGACGATATTGAAAAAGATTTATTTAAGATGTGCTACGATGCAAACGTCCACCAAACACGGTGACTCGAGCTTGGTGTGTTTATTGTCGATGGAAAATGTCATGAATAAAATTGTGTTAAAAAGACGTATGTTTTACATCGCCACCAAAAACGTGGTGATAACATTTTTCTTCTCAAACTTGCAATAATACGAAATGCAACGGTAGAAACGAGCAAGAAAAAAAAGCATACTTCCCAGCATGAGGTTTGTGACACAGTCTCTAATGCTGTAACCAATCCCTTTCCGGAGTGCACCACAATTGTAAGACGGTGCTTCCTTTTTTCTCCTGTCTGGATGTTCTTTGTACGATTTGAAACCCACAAGAAAATGTACCACATCCTGCTGCGACTTCATCCTCCGCTGTCGCTCCCTCGGCACCGCCGAAGTGTGCATCGCCGTTGTAGCAGTGTGCAGCAGTGAGCAACACCACACGACCAAACCGTGCAATGTACGTCCTGCGACATAGTAGTGGCATCAGCGGAAAACTGCCACTGTCATCCGCAATGCTTTACTTATTTGTCATTTGCCGGTGCTTTTCGTTTGCGCCCCGGCTCGAAATTGCTGATGGCAAAACGCTCAGGGCAAACACTGAAAGTATTTTGCCCGTCGCTGCCACCACGCGGCCCCGCCAAACCAACGTCGGGTGAAGTTTGCGCGAACCGAATTTTCCGGCTGACATCGAACAAGCAAACGAACTTACGATCACGGGTCGGAACGATCGCACCGCGGGCTAGATGTGTGTGTGTGTGTGTGTGTGCTTCCGCAATATTTTGTAGAATATTATTTCTAACCGATTTTCCTGCTACGTTTTCCCGGTGGGACACGATGGAAGATTCGCTTCTATCGCTATGCTACGTACCACAGCCATCTTCGGTTGCTTCCGGTTGTGGTGGTTGCTGCACTGTTTTCACACACACACACACCTCTTCACTCTTGCAGGTGAATTTTTTAACATCCTACCTACGTTCGGTGTGAGCCTGCGTTCGCTCGAAAGCTCATCTTCGAAATTGACATCTCCCACCGGTGACGTTTAGGGTTGAGACGGTCGACGAAAAACGGTTCGGAAATGGTCAACAAAATATCAAACTCCATTGACAATTCAATTTCTTCCGTGTCATAAGCACACACTCGCCGCTTTGCAGCTGCGAATTGCAATTGCAACGCTGGCAGCACATCGCGCGCCAGCCATAAAGCGGTTGCTTCGAGTTCACGATTTCAATCTCCATTATGATAAGGTGGTGCCGATCGGTGTGACACGAAGGACACGGTATTCGGTATTAACCTGGACGGAATCGGAAAAATGGAGCCAACAGTTTGGGCCCGTTTTGCAAGGTGCAAAAGGAACACAACCGTTCAATCGGGGACAATTTGATCACGTTCGTGTCGAGTACTTTTTTCGAGAGATGCTTCGATGGGTGTATCGATTTGGAACTGGCTATCAATACATAAAATGTTTATATGAATTTTGAAAACTAAATTAATAGAATCAGAAATTCAAATTGAATACCGTCTAAATAAACTGACAAAATAAATAATGCTCCTTGACAAGGGAAATAATAGGAACTAAAATGTTCCACTCAACCTACTTCTATAAGTTTATTTTAGCGCTAGTTATCTACCTCATAAAAGCAACGTTTACAATGCTTCTTAACCAAACGGAAATCGATAATCTTGTTCATCCGACCCTCATCGGTGCTTAATCTGCGTACAGAGCTGGTAAACCCATTTTACGCCGACTGTACTGTACGAAAAGGAAGCATTGTTACAGCAAGTGATCAGTGAGCTAGAACTTGAAAAATAACTCCCTCTAATCCTACGCCAGCAGCGGCAAAGTAACGGGCACCACCAACAAGCAAAACTTGCCAACGCGACTACTAACCTCAACAACCCGAGCGATACTGCCAACGCAACCATCGTGCGAAAAGATGCCGAAAGATGATAATCTTCTCCCTTTAGCACCTCGCAACAACGTGCAACACTCGTGAACCGTAGCGAGCGTTTCAACGCCAACCTAAAGGGCCGTTTTTGTGCGGCAAAACTCGTGTACACTGCACATTAAGTTTCCTCATTTAGACCCAACCGGTTGCTAAGCGCCGTTCATTGATAAATATTTATGCACTCCAGTATAACCTCTCGAAGAAACCCGTCCTACACCGGGCAGTTCACCTTCGACCAACATGCGATGCAAGAAACTGGACGTAATCCTCGTTTGCCGCTTCGATAATGCTCCATAATCCCATCCCGAAACTGTTTAAATTGATAAAATACGACGCAGCGTTTCGAGAAGCGGTCGCTGCAAGCGCTTCGGGCGGGGCATGCAGATTGGATTCGCAAATGTTCACGAACTTGTCATTTCGCAAGCCCTGGTGCACCCCGGTGGCGGGCTAATGATTATAAATTTGAGCAAATGTAGACCCACTCCGGTAAGGCTCCATCGCGGGTTTCACATTTGCAAGTCTCGACGACGGTAGTTACACGGTTCTCTCTCTTCTAGCTGGCCATCTAGGTTTGGTCCTTCGTTTCGAATGAGCACGCCCAGCGATCGGTAAAGTTTTATGTTGTTTTAAAGTTTAGGTTTCCGAACACACTGAAAGCAACGATGGAGAGCAACGTGTTAGTTGGTAATTAAAGCGGCGAACCAACGGAATACTGTTACAATCGTTTATAGCTCCAATCGACCGAAACTCCCACACGCGGTGGAAATGGAGTTCTGGCCGAAACGCAAGAAACCGCTCTTTTATCCGGTAAGTTTCAAAGCGCCCCGAGCAACTTTTTGTCACCAGCGTGTGCAGGGACCAGGCAGGAACGCTTGCGGATATTGGTGAAAGTTTCTTTATGAAATCTTTCATTTCGTAGCGAAACCGGCCCTGATACCCCCGGTTCTCGCACTCGTTACGAGCATTATTGTTGCTATTGCTGCCATCATTATTACGCTCATCGACGGCGCGCAGTGCTCTCGAAACTATTAGCGTGAGTGCATTGGCAATATCTACGATGTCGTTCGCCTGCTAGCCGTGCTTGAAACTTTCGCGAACAGATTGCAAGTGAAGGGTGAAAACAAAACGTCTCGGCTGCTGATTCCATTAGATGTCACCCGAGCTGACCCGTGCTCCCTTATCACTCGTTCCCTATTTTCATCGCCACCGGATCTGGTGGATGCCGGTGCCGGATGAGTGGTCCAAAACTATCCAGTAATGTGCGCGAAAGTTACGGGTTTTCCAACTTTTCCGATTTGATTTACACTTGGCTGAG
Source organism: Anopheles farauti No. 4 (assembly GCA_000956215.1). Classification (NCBI taxonomy): domain Eukaryota; kingdom Metazoa; phylum Arthropoda; class Insecta; order Diptera; family Culicidae; genus Anopheles; species Anopheles farauti No. 4. The sequence goes on along the minus strand of JXWZ01013424.1, from coordinate 24,131 downwards.
GATATTATTGCTAAAGTTACGCGGCGGAAGGGGTTTTCCTATGAAGTTGTATCGGTTAAATGCATCGTCACATGAGGGCGCACCGATGAATTTTAACAGAAACAGTGCAATAAGCTATTACTTCTGTCTGAGTCTTAGTTATATGTGAACCGTTATCAGAATATAGAGTTTTAATCGAGTATCAAATAGGTGAATGCCGGTTCCAAACACTTTAGGTTACAAATAAAAAACTTTTTAATGAAAAATATTACACGCATAAACTAAAAAATAAATGATCTTAAATAAATATTAAATAAAAAAATATTGCCTACACCATCCCTGATCCTTTTAGTGCCTTGCTCTGTTAAAGCTTATTGCAGCAACTTCTTAGAAAAAGCTTTGGGAAACGCTTCAACAGGAAGCTCCGAAAAGCTTCCCGCAAAGTAGTGAGCAACGGAATAGCTGTCAAAAATCACACCAAAAGCTAGGCGTCTCCATCAACTGTCAACGCCCAGACATGCGCCACCGAACCTGTCAACGTCAGTTCAGTGGAAAACTGTAAAGCTCACCGCAAGAGGATGATAAACGCAAAGCTTTCGCTGCTGCTCCCGTAAACTCGCGCAAACTCGCGCGCTGGTGGTAGTGGAGGAGGGTGAACAACATTTGAAAACAATCCACACCCAGCAGCCCCATCTGCACCGCGGTCGCGGTACCAATACACTCGCACACGTGGCGTTTCGTTCGCCAGCGGAGCTTTGGTGAAAAGGGAGAGTTTACTTCTTGACACTTGCTGGTATTGATGTGGTTGGTTTCGTGCTGTCGCTTGTAGTTGTGTTACTTATGTTGTTGAAGCTCAATTTATAGGCCAAAGCGCAAATCCTTGTTACTAGGGTGGATAAAGTGCGAGAGTGTGTTGGTATGTTTGACTTTTAAAACACACAGGAACACACCTATCGGCCTGTCGACACGAAATCTCGTCCCGTACAGATGGGTTTGTTTTTGTTCGACCACATACACTCTGCTGTTGACACGACGACTACTACCGTCAGTGCCTAGTGTGGTGAGCTACCAACCAGAGTGCAAAGAAAACGTTTTCCACATTAAATAGTATTGAGGGGGAAATATATATTTTCCCCTTCTCAACCATCCCAACCTAATGGGTTCGTGGTGTAGCGACCATAAGTGAAGTGTCTGAGTTAACAGTAAATACTTTTTCTCGCTCAATACTTGCCTGGCAACTGCCAACACCAACACCATCGTGTGTTTGCCTTGTTCATCCTTCCATTGCCTCGAATTATTCTATCCCCCAACGAACACGAGAAAGGGTGTGTTTGTTTGTGTGCGTGCGAGAGCGAGAAGAGACTACCAACTTCCCCAACGTGTTCGGGCACGGTCGCGAAACAAGGAAGGAAACACATTATCCGCCCGGTAGCGGTGTGCGTGCGTGCGATGAAGTGTTTCTTGCTCGCCAAAGGAGAAAAGGAAAAACCAAGTGACGTTGAAGGCTTTGCAGTCGGAATAGCGCCACGGTTTTAGCACGAGCGAAAACGGGGTGAAAATTTTCCCTTCAAAACGCGCCTCGTTCGGACAAAAAAAAACCCGTAGCCATATTCGTCGATTCGTCATCAGCGTTTTTTTTTATCAACGACTTCGCGAGTGACGGTTTTTTCCAAAACCAAGGAAAACCCTGTTCTTTAAAAAAAGTGTTCACTTTAATTGTTCACTGTTGTCGTGTGAGTTGTCTGTTTCCTGTTGAAAGTGATCCTGCCTTCGAGGCCGTGTTCAGCTGAGGCTTTGCCATGTAGTATACGTATGTGTGTGTATGTGCGTTTGTGTGTTCACGGTCAAAACAATGGCAGATTGGCACACCCGTTTGACTGGTGAAATTGAAAACCTACTGATACTGACGGCTCTACCACCGTAATCAGCTCAGCAAAATCTTCCTCGCCCCCATTCCATTCCGAACGTCATCAAATATTTCCCAGTCCTTCCTCCATCCAGCAGTGCTAAAAAAACGAAAAAAGGGTGGAGAAACCCGCTCACTGTTTAGGTGATTTTCTTCCCGGAAACTCCCCTCTACCACCCGCGTGGTATCCCTGTCGCAAGGCAAGGTAGCATTCCCATGAAATAAGGTCATCAGCATTGGATCGATTCTAATCATCAAATTGCAAATACCTTCTCGCCCCCGGGATGTTAGCCCTCTTTAGTCCCGCGTCAGCACACCGAGGCGAATAGATTTGCCAATTATTCAAAAGACTTCCCACCTCACCGCTCGATGATGTACATTTCAAGCAAGGCAATCTAGAATAAATGATTCCCGCAGATGTTTCGATGAGCGAAGACGTCTTCCCCATTTAATCTAGTTGTCAACCGTGAAGTACACACTATGCAGTGCAGGAAGTACTGGAAGTAACAGTACCAACACCACAATAACAAACAAGCAGCAGCTGCAGCAACAACAACACAGCTTTTTCGCATCAGTTACTTTCGGTTACTTCGTTTCATTATTTTCCTACTGACGTACTTCAGCCGCCTGCATAAAGGATTAATAGAGTGGTTTAGTTTCTCTGTATTTGTGTGTGCGTATATGCATGTGCTTGTGTGTGCGCGCATGTGTGTGTGTGCGCAGGTTCATCATATGTGTCACGTGCAAGGTCCTTTCGTCTGAGGTTGTGGTCGTGTACCGCGATGCAGATGGTGTTAGTGTATAAGCTTGTGTATGTGGTGCCTGAATGGTGTACGTGTGAATAGCAGCCGTCGTCACATTTGGGATAAAAACGAAAAGTCCAAAACAGCAGGAAAAAAACTCTCACCAAAAAGGCAGAATGGACGATCTGTAATTTGCTGCTGCACGAGATGTCTGCAGCTGTATGGAGGTGTGAACTCACACAAGGATATTCCGTGAAATACGTCCGCCCGCATCAGAGCAGGTGCTATAAATGCCAAAAAAAAATAGTTTTGGCAAACGGAGTAGAAAGTGTGCTATTAGCACCACACTGGCAATGATTATTGTACTGCGGAAAGTGTTCAAGGACTACTTTGATGTTTATGCAAACAATGTTCTTTGTGCAACCCGATTCCTTCCACTTCCGGAGTTCTACCGGAGTTGTATTGCACATTGTTGATCGCTAGTTAATATGCGTTAATGATGCTCGTGGACGGATATTTTTACTCTTCTCATCCGCAAAGAGATAGTCATTAAGAGACTCTCCTGCGTACGGCGAGCGTCACGGATAGGCTTTAAGCGGACGGTCAGTGAATATAATACCTTTGTTTGATGTGTTTATTTTTATCACCTTGCTAGGTACCAGGCTGCAGTGCGGGGTAGTGTTTGCTGAAGCATACTGGTGTTTGTCGGAGGTGTTGTTGTGAGAACGTTCAAGATGCGGTGCAAACTACGTTTTATGGGGCGATAGCGAGAACCTTTCGGCTTCTCACTCCCAGTTGGCACGAAGGGCGTTCAACGTCAACAAAGGTGTCATATCGACGACGACGACGACGACGACGGCGACTACAGCGCTGATGGTGCGCGCTGAAGCACGGCTGAAGTGGAACACATCAAAGCAGCCGCCGATTATTAGCAACCCCTCAGTCAGTGTTCGAAGAAAAAGCACGCCTGGTTGCGTCTAGCGCTCCGTTTTCATTAGCGGCGAACAATAGGGACGAAACGGACGGACCTGCTGCAGGTTGAGGATTGATTTTCTCGGTCAACCCCGCATGTTCAGCACCCTTCCCCATCGCCTGGTGCGCCTTGCTTAACCGGTCCAAGGCGAAAAGGATTCCGAGCGAGCTTGGAAACAAAGGAAGGAGTACGCGTGGTTGACGCGTGGTAAGCGTGAGAAGAAACATACTGTAAGCGAGCTTAGCAAACATTAAAACCCTCAACCGTGAAGGTGCACGCGAAACATACACATACGCCAGCGCACACGCTAGTAGTAGAAGGGACGACGGCGTGCGGACGGTTCTCCAGAACAGCGTACGACCAGAGCGGTAGAGAAAGACGGACTACAAAGCTTTCAAGGTGGAAGAACTCGCGTGGGAGCGAAACACAAAGCAATGCCACAGCGAAAGACGACGGCGGAAAGACAGAGTGCGGCGAGACGTACGGTGCCCCTATAGCGGGAGCCGGTGGATGCGGAGCAAGTGAACCCTTCCAACGGGAACTACCCGATGGAGGACGGTGCAGAGTTCGGCCATGCCGCCATACAGCATCGCATGCCCTCCCATTCGCAGCTATCCAAGGAGCTGACGCACCACCACAACCCATCCCAGCATCAGCAGATACAGCATCGTAACCATGCACACCAATCGCAGCAGTCCCATCACTCAAAGCTTTTACAGCAACAACAGCAACAGCAACAGCAGCAACAACAGCAACAGCATCAACAGCAGCAGCAACAACAGCAGCAGCAGCAGCAGCAGTCCCAGTCTTCACAATCGCATCATCTACAAAACACACCGGCAGCATGGTACACGGGATCGACCGGTGGGACGCTACGTTCAGCAAGTTCCGGCCGGCGGGCATCGTACGGCCACAGTCACTACGGTCCGCAACAGCAACAGCAACCACTTGCTTTGCCGCCATCGGCAGTCAATTATCACGACATGGCCGACACTATTTCGATCGGAAGTGGACACTCGGCACAGCGCTATATCGACTCGCAACAACAACAACAACAGCAGCATCAACAGCAGCAGCAACAACAACAGCAGCAGCAGCAGCTCCATCACCAGAGGCAACCAGAGTCTACGATGTTTGCTCCGAGCAGAGGCAGTGGTGGCACCGCAGGAGGACTGCTGATCGATCGACACAGCAGCACGGCGGACCGGTTCGGGGTGTTAGATGATCCGCTGAGTACGAGTTGCCTGCAGCCACCATCGCCGGCACCGAGTAATGACCACTACGTGATGGGATTGCCGGCACCCGGGCCGGCACCACCGGTCAGCCATCATTACACCGACCGGCATTACGGCACGATACAGCGACGGACGGCGAGCCCCTCAAACATCAGGTATGTTTGTGCCAGATGAGCGAACGTAGCCATGACCTAGCGGAGTGAACGGAATTAATTGCCCCCAAAGAACGATTCGATTTATGGGACGTTTGCAGGTTTTATACGCTCGAGAAGATACATCGTAAACGTGCGGTTGAGTTCGCAGGAAGAAATTTGCCGGCTAGCGGCAAGATAAAGGACGGTAGCGAAGCAATTAATTTCTTATTCAATTACACGAAATGTGAGGAACATCTTCTATGAAATTATAGGCAACCATAGCTATTTAGATACTGAAGCTTGGTGATACTGGCTTCTTTACTTTGAAGGTTTACTTAAGATTCCAAGAATTGACTTTATGATAGATGTTTACCTAATTCGCTAACCAAGTTCGGTCTTATTAGGTTATTTTCCTTATAAAAAAGGCTGCTAACACCAGATTATAAAATTGGGCTATTAAGCTAATGCAGTTTACTTTCTCCCACGTTTTTGCAGATACCGGCATAGTTTGACCGACAACTATCGTGACATTTCGCCGCAGTGCGATCGGTATATACCGCCTCCGGCGCACTTTCTCGGCGGTGACACCTACGGGTACCTCGGCTCGAACGTGCACACTCCGATCAAGCGCTACGTACCGACTCCACCACCCCAGGAGCCCACGTATCCACCCCTGGGCGGTAATGTTGGCTCGGCCAACGCAAAAACCCAAGCGCTGATGAGTGCCCTATTGGGGCAGGGAGTTTCCCTACCCACCGGACCGCGTACCACCTCACATCCGCATCACGCTCCGCCACAGTACGCTTACGCCACCAGCACGCTACCGTACGGGTTTCGTGTGAAGGGCGGTGGCAACAGTAACACCACCAGCACCACAGCCACGGATCCCACCACCATATCGCCACCGAAGGGGTTCGAAACACAACCCGACAACCATTACGGCAGCGTTAGTAGCAGCACCACCAGTATCAATACACCGCCAGCTCGTGTTCGACCTCCCAAGTGCCCGTCGTCTTCCCTCGGTGTTGAACGTACCATGCCGGTCACCGGTGGACCACCACACAGCACCTCGACCTTACCGCACGCAACCTCCCACGGTAGTGCCGGTGGGCATGTGTCGCGAAGCAGTAGCCGACACTCGCAGGGTTCCACCGGAACGAATGGCAACAATAGCACCATCAGCATCAGCAGCAATAGCAGCAACAGCTACCGGATGTCGCGGACGTCGAGTGCGGAGTTTTTGGATCAGCCACGGACCAGCTACCGCGTCTCGACCCCGGTCAGCGTGATGAGTGAGCCTAATGGAGGGGCCACCGGCGGAAGTGCTTCGTGTTTGCACTGCAATACCTTACGCCGTACGACCGGCGTTCATCAGACAACACAAACCACGGGTCCGATCAGTCCACAACCTATGGGGCAACCGGATGCGAACGGGTGCCATTCCGTGCCCGCCAGCCCCGCATCGCTCACCTCACCGCAGCAGCTAACGAACGTAAACATGGCGTTGGTCCCCGCAGCGGCTTCTGCTGCTGGATGTCATGCACAACAATCCCAGCACCTCTTGGCACCGTCTCCGTATAGTCAGTTACAGCAAAACCAATCCACAATGCACCACTCACAAGCCCAAGGCACTGCAACAGCACAATCACAACACTCGCAGACGTACGATAACTTAAGCGATGGCACCAGCACGGTAGATCGTGAAACGAGCGCCACCATTCCGCGTAATGTTAGTAAACATCAGTTTGTACAGTCAAACCGTAATGAAGCGCCCTCTATCGAGAATCTGCTCAGTGCAAGCAGCAGCAGGTCGCTGTTGCTACAGCAACAGCAACACTATAATTCCATACAACAACCATCGCTACCAGGCCCGTGCACTAGCCAGCAACAGTCGAATAACGCATCACCCGCACCACAAACGCAGCCACCCGCAGCTCAGCAATCAATACCACCGCAACAGCAACTAACCAGTCCACAACAACAGCAGCAGCAGCAGCAACAACAGAACGTCCCATCAGAACAACAACTTCAGCCCCAAACACAGCAACCGTCACCTTCACCACAGCAACAGCAGCAACTATTGCCACAGCCCCAACCACCGATCATTATATCGTCCCAACAGCCCCCTTTGCCATCACCTGCGATAGTACAGTACGCCATGGCATCACACGCACTCCCACCCCATGCTGCCGCAGGAGGCCATGGTGGTTCTCTGAACGATTCGCCCGCTTCCACGCTCCAACGCAGCAGCAATGCTCAACTGCTCCGGATTCCGCAATCCAACATGTCCTGCAAGCAGCGCGTTAAGGAGTACGTTAGACGCGAGACGGCCAAATTCTTCGGCGTTCCCATACAGGACGAAGAGTACGAGCATACCAAGTGGGACGATCGGCAGCGACGGTTCGCCTGTCGCCGATTTGGGACGCTGCGAGAAGATTACGACCGCGACGTGCACGCTATTCTTGGCAATGCTGGATCGGGCCACCATCATGCTAACGAACATCACGGCCACGGCCCCAACCATGGGCAGGTACCGACGCTCGCACCATCCGATCGACCCGATATCCTTCCGGCACAGAGCCAGGACGAGCGGGAAACGGAACTGAGCCGACGGCAGCGGGCCAATCCTCACTATGCGTCCGCCCAGGATCAGCAGGGTGATGTTTATTTGATACGCGCGGAACGTAAACCATCCGTACCGGCCGTCATCTGCAGTGGGGTTAACTTCCTCGTACAGAGCATCACCAGGCGAAGGTTGCGGACGCACAAGCAATGGTCACGAAGCTTTGCCCCGGCCCATGTGGAGCTTACTGGTTTGGATGGGTCGGAACACTGTGATGGACTTGCACCGATACAGGACGGTGAGGCGTTCTTTGATACACCGTCCGCTGCACCGGCCCCGATCGGTGCCGAACAACAGGAACGTGCTCAGCAGGGAGGTTTGATAGCACACGACAATTCCCGTCAGCTGTTCGTGTCCGATGGGGATCGTGCGACGGGTAGTGGTATCATCAACGGCTGGAGAACCAAATCAGCGGAGTTGCATCATCAGCAGCAGCAACAGCAAGCCGCACAACCAGGACAACAAGGTCAAGGTTTGGTACAACAGCAGCAACAAAATCAAGAGCTCGCTGGTGCTGGTCCCGCTGGTGGCGGAATCTATGGACAACGAATCTCATCACACATCCTGGACGGTGTGTTGGATAACTCACTGCGACCTGTCCGAAATCGGGTCAAGTTGTTGCGACCCAATCTGCTTGACGAACGGTACGACTACCGACCATTCTTCACGTACTGGATCAACACGGTACAGATAGTGGTTATGATCCTATCGTTGATCTGCTATGGCTTTGGACCGATTGGGTTGGGCATGGAGTACCGGTCGGCACAGGTTCTAGTGACGAGCTTAAGCCTGCAACAGGTACATGTTTGGTCTCCAGTCTCGAGGGTGGTTCATTTTAACATTTTTTTTTTGCTCATCTTGTTCCAGGTGCACCATCAAGAGCCTCGCAATATTTGGATCGGGTTGCGCAGCGCCGATCTGATACATCTGGGTGCTAAGTACGGTGCGTGCATGCGACGAGACACAAAAATACTGGACGTGGTGTCAAGAACACGAAAGCACGAACGGGAAACGGCCTGTTGCATACGAAACGATGATTCGGGTTGTGTGCAAAGCTCACAAGCGGACTGTTCCATTCGCGGTTGGCCATCGGTATGTTGGTGCAAAGTTACCGCAACCCGTTTCTTTCTCTCACAATTTTTTTTTGTTTTCACATTTCACCAGAAAACGATTGCCACGTGGAAAAAGTGGTCCCCAGGTGAGTCGGGACCGGGTGGTCGCATCTCGGGTAGTGTCTGTGGACTCGACCCCAAGTATTGCGATGCGCCAGCATCGATCGCACCGCACGAGTGGCCGGATGATATCACCAAGTGGCCTATCTGCCGGAAAAACAACCAGCTGTCACAGCGTTTCCGCTTCAAGGACCACACGGCCGAGCACATGGTGTGCGAGGTGATCGGCCATCCGTGCTGCATCGGCGTGTACGGAGAGTGTCGCATCACGACCAGAGAATACTGTGATTTCGTTAATGGGTACTTTCACGAGGAGGCATCCCTGTGCTCGCAGGTTAGCGTTAGTAGGCGACTGGTGTTAATTGCAAGGTTATTTTATTGCAAAAAATTCCCTCCTTGCAGGTATCGTGCTTGAACGATGTTTGCGGCATGTTCCATTTCATTGCCGTCGACTACCCGGACCAGTTTTATCGTCTGTTTACGTCGTTGCTGCTGCACGCCGGCCTGATCCATCTGATCATCAGTGTTGCCTTCCAGCATCTGCTGTTGGCCGATCTGGAACGACTGATAGGTCCGCTTCGGACAGCCATCCTCTACATCGGGTCCGGTATCGCGGGCAATTTAACGAGCGCCATCTTTGTGCCATACAAGGCGGAGGTTGGGCTAGCAAACTAATGGACATTCAGTTCATCTGTGCACAGCGGACTCATATTCTACCATTCTTTATGCTTCTAGGTTGGCCCACTGCCTTCGATTGCGGGTGTGCTCGCATCGCTGATGCTGCAGCTTGTACTGTGTCACTGGAAGAGCTTGAAAAAACCACACATAGCTATGATCAAATTGCTAATCCTCGGCTGCACCTTGTTCGGGCTGGGAACACTTCCACTACAGCAGAACTTTACCGGGCTGATCGCGGGTTTGCTGACCGGGATAGCCCTCACACTAGCATTCGTACCGTTTGTCAACGTTACAAAACATAGTCGTAAGAGTAAGGTAAGCGGAATGAACTAAACTTGAACTTGTCATCAGCCCTTTTCCTCACGTAACATCATCTACTCTTCCTCACGTTCAGATAAACCTCATATGGACGTGCGTAGCGCTACAGTTCATGCTGTACGCCATCATGTTCATCATATTCTACGCCTTCCCGACGCTGTTCGAGTCGCTTAACTTCATCGACGGCAACCAGTTGATGGACCCGAACGCGGGACACGGTTATCACGACCACTACAGCTTGTACGATGGCTACAACAACTATAACCCGCTCGGTGGCAACGGCGGACACGGTTCGTCCGGTGGAACACACGGGCATGGCCACGGTTCCGGCGGTGGTGGACTAGGCAACTCGGGAAGCGGCACTGGATCCAGCGGGGGAAATCACATCATCGGCACGTACAACAACAATTACAAATCTTCCGGTGGTGGTGGCAACGTTATGCACAATCATCACGATTACACCGGCGCAGGAGGTGGCGGCACCAGCGGTGGGAGTGTTATGTCCGGGGGTTCAAATCGCAATCCCAGCGGCGGTGGGCGAAGTTTGTCGGGTAATAATCTCCTAAAGACGATAAGTTTGTGCGAAAAGGGGCAGTGTGTACTGCGGCAACCGCGCCAGACGGACACGAATGCATGACGGCGATGTTTTCTGCTATTCACCGCACTCGAGCTATGCTTCGTCCTGTTCGTGCTGCTCGTTCTGTACGATGTGGACGACTTTCAGATTGTGTATCAGTTCGTACTGCATTGATTCTGCAACCGTTAGCAAAGCACACCGCTCCAACCGAAGCAAAACGGCTTCACTTGCCCGCCTGAAACACATTGTGATCCAGGTAAGCTGTAGGAAAAAAAAACAATCCAACATACAGGAAGAATATTCGGTGAGAGCCTCTCCTTCGGATACGCTCCTGGTATCGCTGTTCCTTATCCTTAAACAAACGATAATTCTTTATCCTCCTATTGCGCAATTTTAACGCGAGAAAAGTTCAACCTGTCCTTCCCGGTGCGAACAATGCCCGGGGTAAGCTGCAATGTGCAACGACGTGCAATTTAATAAGAATTATACGGAATTGTGAATCATGACCAAAAACCTTAAACAAATCAAGCAACATCAATTCATTCTACATCATAACAAACAACTCAACCACCTTCATCGTATCATTACCATTACCCATTCGTAGCTATTATCACGATATCATAATTACATACATCGCATCGTATCATTAATGTACATGTTTAAGTAATAATAGCATAGCTAAAATCAAAAAAAGGATTAATAAAAACATTACACTTATCTATTATCATCAGATACCCGTAGGCAGATTGTTGCGTTTAGATTTTGTACCCATCGAGCGAGTGTTATTTATTGGCAAAGGTGCAGTAAACTGTCCATTTTATGCCGTTTCACGAATAGCTTTAGTTGCATATCTGTTTAAGTCTCACCTGATTCTCGTTACACGAATCCAAATTCGTCCTCACAATCATCATCGATACGTTTTTATTGTTAAGACATCATACGCGCTTGTGTTGAAGCATATCCTTTCGTTCTACCGTTCATTCGTTTTCCGCCCATGCAATCGTACTCCGTTCCATACTCTCACCCATGTGCAGAACGATGCAGAGAAAAGCGACTAAGACGGTGCTGCTCGTGTGTGGCAAAATATAGAGGAAAGGGGGAAGGAAAATTACAAAGAAAACACAAAAACAGATACAATGTAGCATTTATTAATGAAGAAAACCGACAGAATAACGAAACAGATGCACACACACACGTAACTGCGGCACCCGGGACAATTTATTAGGCACCGCAGCACCACGTGCGGTCTAAAGGGCATTTTTTGAATGAAGCTATAAACCCGTAAACTAGAAATATTAGAAATATTATCCAAACAAAAGAAATAAAACAAACGAAAGCGTGCAAAAAGAGAGTAGCAAAAGAAACGCAGACAAGAGAAAAACAATGAGCTAAACGAATTAAAACAAAAAACGTTGATAAAAAACAAAGCAAAACAAAAAATCACATAAATGAAGGCTACAAAAAAACACAACAATCTAGGCAACGTAATGTAATACTCTAGATAAGCGATACCCAATTCTTAGAATTGTCCCCTCAGTTAGTGAAAATGAATGAAATTAACGATGAAGCCCCAGATAAACGACAAACTACACAAGAAAATGCAACAAACGGCATACATAAGTCAAATAATTGTTAAATACACAACAACAAAAAACACTCTAACACACTCATACCGTGGAAGGTAAACGAAATCACGAAAACTGAAACTTGTACGACGCGGAAAATCGCCGTTTGCTGTGCGCGTGTTTATATTTGAGAAGAAAAAAAACAACCCGGAACTTGCACCCAAAGAACTTTAGAACTTATCAGTAAACTTTAGTGTACGTATGACGGTGTGGACAAGAGCAGGAAATAGAGAACAAACATCGGACAGGAAAGGAGCTAAAGAAAAACGGAAGCTTAGCATGGCGTAAGGTAAAGATGAGGAAAACGGATACACATGCACACAGCAAACACGCTCACAGAAGCAGAGCGGAGTTCGCAAACAAAGCTAACATGGCGGAAAAAGGTAGAACCCGGTAACGGATACAAGAACAAAATCTTATGTAAGTAAATTCTAATAATAAAACCTCTATTTCGATTTAAAAAAATAAACATCCTCATCGGATATATTCTTACAAAACATACACGCGAGATGACATTAAAACAACATTTCATCACTTCACCATACTCACTTTCTGATTGTTATTGACGGAAATATCCTTTTCCAGATGACTATCTCGCACAGTGTCATCATTTAGTATTATACGAATTTAAAACTTTTAAGTTCGTTTCGTTTTAGCTGTTCCTGACACCAGCACGACGTTCCGTATCGTTGCTAACGTTTAGACCCCGTTTGATTTATTGAACACCCTATGCTTAAATGCTCCATCACCATTAACGTCTCACATCTCGCCTTCCTGTCTTTACCGTGTAGTATAACCGCCACGACTTACCTAACTATGCGCGTCTAGACTCGGAAAGGTAGTTAATCGATAATTAAACGTGGTAAAGGGGATTTTATACGGTTGGAATATACCTTTCCGGGGTAGATAGCATTAAAAATCGAGCTTTGAAAACAACGTATAACAACCAACAAATTTACCAGCTCAATCAAGCTTGATAACAAACTAACAAAGCAGGACTTTGCAAAAGCGGTGAGGAAAAGGTGACGCATTGCGTTCCACCGTTATTTGTAAATGATTTATGCATAATACGAAGGAGGAATCGTAAGGTCGCTCAGCACAGCCAGCTGATCCTCGGTGAACTTAAGCTGATGAACTTCCCAGTTGTCGTGATGGGTGCGTTTGAAATCACCCATCGTTTTGCGGATGGTGGCCTGCGGGAAAGTAAAATGGATAACATAAATCGTAGGTAAATTACTCACTCGCACAAACGTTGCCTCCCACGTCCTACTCACCGGTATCGGTTGTGGATCGTTCAAGTGAGCACCAAGATGCTCGAACACATTCGGCACAAACTCAGGCACTTCGTACGGGTAGGCGGAAATAAAGGCACACAGTCCGAGCACACCTGTATGACGAGCAAGGACGGCATTTGCTTCCGCGCTGAAAACGAGAGAACGAAGAAATTACAAACATGCTCGGTTAACTTCGACTACATGTTATACTGTCCTCCCCACTTACTTTTCGTTTCTGGCCACTTCCGCCGAGCAGGATGCTGGTTCCACCCGGATGCGCTTGGTGCGTATAATCTTTGTTCGGCACTTGCGCTTAAACAGCTCGAGCAGTTCTTCGGTGGCCGTCAGGAATGAACAATGGACGAGCCCACACAGCACCTCGGCCGCTTTTTCCCGCACCTCTACCACACTGTCCTCCAGCAGTCGAAGAACGATTTCCTGCACCTTCGCTTTCCACTCCGACCGGCTGAGAATGATGGTCATGTTGTAGAAAACCTGTACCTGCAGCACATCAATCACGGCCCGACGGGCCGACCAGAAGGACATTTTAGACACTTCGTCAATTTTAGCCAGGGCGACATCCATACAGCTGGGCAGTGTCAACGCCTGCGAGATGAAGGCGAGGAGAAGTGTACAAATTTCACTCAGTTCCTGGTCATGCTCGGAGCGCTCGAGCCGGCAGGCGATGGGAAGCAGATCGAAGTATTCCTTTTCGTTGCCATTCGAGTATCGGTGAATAGTGAACGTGACCCAGTGGGCGGCTATTGTGAAATTGGAAAAGTAGAACACTGCATTAAACCAAATCATCCAATAACACTACATAAATCTGCTACCATAAATGAGTTATTAAATTGATCTAACATTAGGTCTTGGACTCTTTCTATCTAATTACTACTTACTGGTTTTAAATAATCGCACCGCTTTCGTATATTCACTGTCCACGTCCGTGCTCGTGCCGGTCGCATCAAGCTCCATACCACCTTCCGCGTGTGTTTCTTCTGTTGGTTTTGGTTTGGGCGGTTCCGGATCTCTTTTCAGCAGAATGGCGAGCTTCGGCATGACGTATGCAATCATGTCGCTACGTTTGGGCGAAATGGAGTTATTCTCGAAACCCTCAAAACGCAGATCACCTTCGAAGATGTTGATCAGAGTGTTACCCAACCGCTCCCGCAAACTTTGGAACGGATGATCCAAATGTGGCTTCAGATAGTCCAACAGCCGATGGGCCACGCTTGCCATACGCCACACGTGTTGATTGAAAGCACCCTGCAGGCAGTACAGCCGATTGCTATCACTGAAGCTGTTTGCATCCTGCAGTGGATCCTCCATCAGTACCTCGTACAACCAGTACTGCTTCGATGGGTCCATAGATTGTGCCGCCGTCGCAAAGCTCATACCCCAGTACATGTCCGTATCGACGGTGACGTTCTGTAAGCCCATCCGTATCAGTGGCACCATCTGCTCATACATCGCACGCGTCTTCTCGTACGGCCAATGCTTTGCACCGCGCATTATGCCCGTCATAACCTCCACCGCGCACCGATGATTACTTTCCGTCGATTTGTCCTGTATCAACCGTTCCAGGTGGCCCACGAATCGATGGAGCAGTCGATCGCTAAACACCTTCATCAACATCTTAATCAACAGCATCCGGGAACTGCTGAACTCATCCCGTCCTTTCTTCTCTTCCAGCGACCAAAACCGAATCAATGTGTCAACGTTTTCCTGCTGGTCGAAGAACTCCAATATCGTTCGCTCATGCTCACTCATTTCCTCCACAGTGCGGTCTAACTTCGGCTGTTCCGCGCTCGGCGCGTACATCTTGAAACCTCGCGTCCACCCGAAACAACCCTCCGACGTGTACATGTACCGTGGCTCGTCCCATTCGGCCTGGCTTTTCGGTACCTTCGCCACGTCGTACTGCAGCCACATGTTATCGTCCCGATAGCCGGGTGGAACGTTCGAACCAGGGTTTGGGGCAGCCTCGCTCGTACTCTTGCCCGCTACCCGCGCAGCAATTTCGAGCGGATTCATCACGGTCTTCTTGTGGGGGCGCTTCTGCTGCCGGAATATTCCCAGCAGTAGCTGGATGGCCAATTTACGCTCGATCACCGAGTCGTGTATAAGCTGGTGCACTGCCAGTCGGGTGACGGATGGGGGATGTTCCGCGAAAGGGTGACACAAGTTGATCAGCATGGCCGAGGCAAGGTAATGGTAGCGGAGATGAAGTTTGCTCGTTTCTACCGTGTGCACGATATCCGCTATCAGCTGCTGAAACAGACGCATGTTGCGTTTGTTCTCGCGCTCTCGTGCAGCCTGGCCTGCCAATAGATCCAACTCGTCGACACGAGTGCGTAAGGCAAGCGCACGTTCTACCACCTATTTCCAGAAGAGAGAGAGAGAAAAAAAAACATTATTTAAAAATCACATTTAGGACAGGGCGTAAGATACACTTACCTTCTCACCGATTTCCACCTCTAGCAGATACGTTGGCGACTGTCCGTCAATCATCTTCTTCAAACCCTCCACCAGCTTCACGATCGATGGTTTCTCCGACAGCTTCGAACGCAATAGAGCTGGCCAAACGCGTGACAGATACTCCCAGTTGTTTTGCGTTATCAACCGTCCACGACGCTTTATAAACAGAAGGCACAGAATGCCCTTAAACCGTTCGTGGTTCGTGTTCGCGTCCAGCTTTAAACACTCCACAATGCGGTCCGTCAGCAGGGGATAGGCGTACGGGAACAGGTACAGCATGTCGTGCAGTTTCGCCTGCGCCTCGATCCGTACCGACGAATAGTACGAAACGGACAGTTCGAGCAGCTTCTGCATCACTTCCAGATGGGTAGCACTCAGCAATGGTAAATTCATCTCGTCCCGACAGTCTTGCTGGATGATGACGCGTGTCACCACCACCGCTCGCACGTCACGCTTACAGCGCGTCAACTGGTACGTCTGAAAGCGCTTGGTCGAATTGAACGTCTTCAGCTGTACCTCGTGCGACCCGTTAGGATGCTTGCGCACCAGCACCTTCTCATACAGCGTGATTATCGCCTTCAGCGTCTGCGTATCGTCCTCTGATACCGCCTGCAGCCGATCCTGCAACCTTGTGATCGTGCGTACAATCGCTTTCCGGACGTTCGAACCATCGGGCATGCAAACTTCCAGATCATCGAACCCGAGCGTTACCTGGAGCTTCATTTCCCGCAAATCGACGCACGTTGCAAACAACGCGACCGGTTCTTCGTCCTTCCAGTTCGGAAGGAAGTTGTTGCATCGTATCAAAGCTTGTATCATCATGACATTGCGATACAGCTCCTCCCGCGACAGCGTCACCTCGCCCGCACTGTGACGATCCAGCTTCTCGAGCAACGCCGGAAGATAACGATGCATGATTTGCTCACAGACCAACCGCGAGCTTTGGTCCGGCACGCGCCAATCGATCTTGCCATCGGGGGACATTTTTTCACCCCACCGTCTTATCGCTACCACCTCCGAAAGTGGTTTCGTGAAGCAGTCCGGGCTGTTGCGTACGTCCATTGTCTGTAGGGTTGACTGATTGTTCATCAGATTGCCGACGATGTGTGAAACGTAGCGCGACACGCGCTTACACTTAAACCGCATCAATCGATCGAGCGTCGGTAGCAGATCATCGAGATAGTTGCGCAGTATTTGTGGATCACCCCGCACGAGGTTCACCAGCAATACCAGATAGTAATGCATCTCGTCGTTGTGCTTCTCGAGTTCCTCCACGTCCTCGTGCTCACTCATGTAGGCCTCGATCTGACGCAGCACATGCGGCATCAGCACACGCAATACTTCCTTCGCGTGGATGCGAGCAAACAGTCGCACGAGACATCCAACCAGCTGGCCGGCAACGTTCGGTTCGAACAGGCGCGTCTGTACGAAATCCATCACCTTCCGGGCGGCCGAAGCAACGATTTTTTCCGAAGCCTGACCCATTATACCGTGGGTACAGGTCTGCACCATCGGTTCCAGCAGCGATTCCGTTTTCGAACGGATCGTATCCAGATCGGACTGTTCCATGCGCACGTTGTTCGTCGAGCTGTTCTCGATCAAAAGAAACACGCGGTCGAGGTATTGCAGTGCGAAGTTTTCGAAATCGGCCGTCTGCTCGCACAGCATGCGCTCTTCCTCCGTTAGGTCCGTGTGGTACTGACCCGCTTGGGAGCAGTCGATGATTGGAATCAGAAACGCTACCGACGTTAGAAACTGGAACGTAATCACCGTTTTCATCAGATCGTTACCGTCGATGCCGGGCAAAGTTGCCAGAAACAGTGGGATCACGTGCGAACGTCCCTCGGTGTAGCCTTTGTGGCCGGATACGAGTGCCCGCGACACACCGATCAACCCATGCAGGGCAGCCGTCAGTTTGCGTGGTTCCGTTAGCGAATCCAAACTAGCATACACCCGCTCAATGATGCTGGGAATGATCAGGGCCGGGCGTAAATCCGCCAAACACTGTAATATCTTTCCCACCTCCTGAGAGTTCATGCGTGAGAACATCGCCTGCAGTGCCACGGGTTTCATACATTCCACAAACGCGGTAATACATTCTTCCGTCAGCTTGTGTTCAGCCGGTACCGGTCGAAGATGGTGCCCTTTGCGGTAACGCTCCTGCGCGAGCCGTTCGATAAAGTACCGAGGCAGCAGGATCAATATGTCACCAAGCATTTTCACCCACTTGCCAGCATTGGCCGGATGCAGATACGATTCGATCGTTGACATGAATGTGTTCAGATAGCGCTGAGTGCTACTCTTGGGTCCGAGGGCTGAAACGATCCACGTTGCAACCGATTCCGGCTGCAGTCCGTTCGTTCGATTGCTCTTCGTGTTCTGATAGTTAACCGGGAAGTTGATCGAGCGTGTGATGCGCGCAAACATTGTCGCAATGTGCGGCTCCCAGTCAATGTGACCCACGTTCTTCGTGCCAACGACCGCAAACATCGACATCAGGTCGGTCGCCCACGGTGGGTTGTGGTAAGCGTTCCAGATCGACATAAACTTGTCGAACCAAAGTTCGTAGCCCTGCTCGTAATTCAGGAAGATATTTAGAATCGTGACCTCATCGCATCCACCGCCATTGTCAAGCGGCTGTATCCTCGGCATCAGTTCGTCAAGAATTTCTTGTATCGCTGTCGGTGGAAAGTATCTGAAGTAAAAAAAATAATTATCAGAGCGCGCAACAAACAACCCAAATGAGTAATTTTATTACAGTTCGAAACATTTCTGTTATACTTACGGTGTGCACACCTGTATCGCGCACTGTAGGTTACCCTCCATGCTCCTGTAAAGTAAAGGCCACATAAAAGATAATTAGTTTCAACATGGCAACCACCAACATTCAATGTTTCTCTTGTTTTTTTTTACATTATTCGAGTTATTACGCTTCGGAAGAATGACAATAACCATCAAACAAAGCGAAAAACACCACAGTCTTTCCACCCTCGGTTCCTACGCGCCAAGCGATGACATAAACCAGACCAACAACAGTGTATATGAAACAAAACGCGATTTAACGAGATCCTCATATTAACCATTGCACACTAGTGCATCTGATTTTAGTACATGTGGGATTTTAGTGTACCGTCACGAACTGGTTCTGTCGGTTAACATTTACTTTTTTTATGTGCTGAAAGATGATTCAGTGTTTGATGGTTGAATGCCTTTCCATTATTACGACAAAGCTATTTGTTTTTATTCCCCTACGAACATTGTTGCATGTACTACCCGACCGGATTAATTTCCATAGTTATGTCCATATTTTTATAACGCTCACCACTGTCTTGCCACCAGACTCGTTTTCCTTGATAATAATCTTTGACCAGATAATTCGATGAATCACCGATGAATCATCACAACCATTTACACCGAGGAATCAACTATAACTTGCATTATTATAATCACCTGCCAAGACCACCCTTCTCTCTATAATGCGGATCATTTTAGAATCATCCTTATTCTTCAGCACATAAACACACACGCACGCATCCCACCAAAGGCCGTCACCACCCCCGGGATAGTTCAGGGAAAAGGTGAAGTGAATACAGGCTACAAAGAAGCGAAAACAGACCATTCCAAAATCGAACCACATCCCGTAAGACTAATCAACCGCATGAGACACAGCAGCGACGAGTAATGGTTTTGATGAACGATTGGAGAAGATGAGGGCAGCAAAAGGAAAGGAATGTAAAATTAATTTACGAATTGTTCGATCCATCAGGCACGCCCGTTTCGAAACCAAGCAACTGAGCCACGGAGGACACGTCAAACCCCAACTTCTCGGAGGCGGCAGCCAGCAACAGCGCCAGCGGTGATTGCGTAGGTTCGATTTGATTTTTCCTGCAGATGACGGAGGTGAAAAACAGGTGGAAACGTTTCAGTAGCCCAACAGAACGCGCGATTTACCTCGATCATTTCCCACCGGCAAAGACCTTTCAGTCTGGATGGCAAAACAAAACAAAATGTGCGACGCGTTGCTACTTACGTGGTGGTGTTGAACAGGTCACCTTTTTTGCTGAGTCGCGAGACAACCAGATGAAACAGATCGTATAACGGGCGCCATTCGATCTGTAAATCTTCCGTGCTGAGCCATTCTCGCTTTCTAAAATGAACACAAACATTAATATCGAAGAAAAAGGCGTCGAATTACGCGGATGAAGTCGGCATACCGCAGTAAAACAAAGATGGCTTCGCTGATTCGGCTTATTGCGTCAGGGTCAAGCTTCGGTATTACGAGCATTTCCAGCATTAGCTTTACAAACTTGACGTGATCCTCTTTCGAAAACTTCATGCCGTACAATTTGATGTATCTGGAATAAAAAGGATGATACGTTATACAAAGTTAGAAACGACTAACGGCTTTGCAGTACTCTTTTACTTACGTCACAAGATTCCGAATGTTCAACATTACGGCAGGACCCATCTCACGCATCGCGACCGCTTTGCCCAGATTGTTCTTGATGCTTTCCAGATTGGCCTGTGATTCATCGTCTAGCTTGTTCGCGTACGGAAGGAATTTGTTACAAAATAGCTCTTTCTGCGGTTTGAAACCCAGCTTCTCGTGACGCTCATTGCGCTTCGGACGGCTCAGTTCCACTCCGTCACTGCTTTCATCATCGACTATGGTGGACACAGACGTTTCTGTTTCCTCCAAGGCGCTTAGCGAAGGGCATGGCTCCGTGGACAGTGATTGCGCCATCGTCGCAGACGCAAAACCGCTATCCAATTGTACGTCGTTCGCTATTCCGATGTAGCACAACCACCAGTTTTTCTCTCTTACGAATATTAACACTAAAGTATGCAAGAAACGCAGCGCCCAATGGTGACCTCGTTAAACCGTTTAGTACTAGCGTTTGCTGCGGGGCGTTTACGTTCCCGTCTGCATCGAATATTGCGTTTCACATTAAACCATTCGCTGTCGATGCAGGTTACCACCTCCCACCACACACAGTGTAAGAAAAGTTTCGGATGTTTTCCAACAAACGACTGCAGCCGCTACAGAACAGAGACCACTTCGTTTTCTTACAATCTCCAACCGCACACAACGAGTTACTTGCGCTACACCACTACGCACAAAATGACTGGGCAAATTCTCTTGATCGCAGGGATATCTTTTCGCTGGAGGAAACACAACTAATCAACCGCTTACTAATGCACATATGAAATTAGAAAACTTCACGCTCATCGCTAGTTATGAAAAGTCATTACGTTCGACATTTTTTCACAGTTTTTGGCGTATGTAGCTGTCAGAGGTAATGACATTAGCAGTGCTGCCGAACATTATGCACAGGGTGATTGAAAAGTTGAATAAAACAGAATATTTGGTAAACTGTTGTTAGCAAGGATGTTGGGATAAAATTATTATTCAAAGGTGCTCGTGTTTGCAGTTTTAATCATGGATCTATAATGTAACGTGTGTTGTAATATCGACTAGTAACATAAGCAAAAATCGGTAAGTGGCAAAGTGTTCGCTTACGGCCAATCCGATACAACTTTCATAAACGCACATATTATATAGGTTTGGCCAAGTTTATAAAACACATCATATACACACAATTAGATAAAAGTGTTTCTCGTCCTACAAACCTTAGAGGATTTAGAAAAAATCTCTGGCAACACTTTTTTTTATTTTATTATAGAATTTACGGCCTGGCCGTTTTGCTTATTCTGGCAACACTTCTAATCATCAAAAAATGACGTTTGATTTGGCAGATTCCATATGATCCCGACGGGCATGCGAATGTTTTGATTTCCATTTTTGCTTCACTAGTAAAAAAAAGTAAACAAAAAATCGGAAATTACACCAAACGTACGAACGATTCGTATTATTATCTAATAAAAATTTTAAATATCATTATAGCACTATCTTCAATCATGCTACGAAACAGCATGCTTCGTATTTTTGGATTGCAGCGAAGCATAGCACGATGCTTTCCTCTGGCCGAGTACTGCACAACCGGTAAAGAACTGCAACAGGCCGAAAATTCGTCCAACTTCGGTCTACTGAAATCGGCAACAGACGCAAAAGAAGTACTGGAGTTTCTTCCGTCAATCAGTCGCACCAAGCAAGATCGGCATGTGTACACACTTCCTGCGCTGAAAACACTGTTCGAGTTACAAAAAAGCGGTAAAAGTACACTACGTTCAGACCAGATTGTCCGGCATCCGCAGTTTGCGGAGCTGTGCGAAAATGTACGCCTAGAATCACGCACCTTCCAGATGAACGACATAACGGAGTGCTTAAAAATTCTAACCTTCTTGGGGGTGCATACGAATAGTGAAATAATGACGGTGTTGCTCCAACTTATACGCCATCAGATTAATGATGTAACGTTGGATCATATTGTATTTTTGAGCTTCATCCTCAAAAAGTTAGAACGGACTCCGCTCGTAGAAGCATTACAAATTGCCCTGCCTATGTTACTGCAGATACAAATCGGTTACAAACTGGACCACGAAAATGTGCAGCAACTAGTAGACCTATTAGAATTTGTCTCGCAACATAAAGTAAACGATCGCACAGTCATGAACATTGTAAGTTCCTTAACTCTGCACGGCTCGAACCTATCACCGGAACAAGCAGTGAATGTGCTTAAAGCGTTAGCTAGTTTTCACACGTTCCCGCCTCAGTATGGAAAGCTGCTTCAGAATGTGTTCGCTGCCCTAGAGCGTGATCTTGATCACCTTCCTTTTAAAATGCTCGATTACGTGTTGAAGAAGGTACTGGACAAGAATCTGGAACACTTTCCAATGTTCTACCACGAACCGTTCCTAAAACGTTGTTCACAGTACGCCGTTGACAATGACATAGGTCTGCTGAATGCACTTTATATGCTGAAAAAAATGAACAAAATATCCTTCCTACATATCCCTCTGCTAGATTACATTGCATCGCACGGTAGTAAACTGTCGCTCATACCAACATCTGGTATTATCACGATCGTAGCAGGCTTTTCCAATGCCAACTACATACCGAGCAATTGGGATATGGTGAAAGAAGAGATATTACGGAATTCCACCATCAAGAATCCCTCTATTCCTTGGATACGTTACAATCTGGAACTGCTCTCGTTGGATATCTTCAATGCAAAGCTACTCGCCCACTGGCTCGATTCACAATCGCTTGAGGCAAGTATGGCACGAAACGTGCTTATGGACTACCTTCAGTTGACCGAACTCGGTCAAACACTGAGACTACTGTACAGCGAGCAGTACCAAGGACCATATCCAGCGAAGCACTACCAAGAAAAGTCTGTAACGCTGATGTTGCAAAACAATGACCATCCACTGCTAAAACCTCTCGAGTATTGCTTTGGAGGCGAAGAGTACATCAACACACAAGTTGTCACTGAGTACGGTCATGTCCTTGACCACGTAATTGTTTTCGATGCAGAGAGAAAAGCGGTAAAATCACGCATTGCTGTACCGGAAACAGGTTCCGCAGTTCGGTTAGAGGACATTCGACAACTGGGAAGCAAATCGTACGTAGGGCTTACTGCTTCGCATATTTTGTCGCATTTATTTCATTCGGTTTTTTTTTTATTTCACAGCGTTGCAGTACTGTATCTTCCGAAAAGCTGCTACGCTATCAATGTTAATCGGTTACGAGGGCGATTTGTACTGCACATTAAAACCATTCAGGCCCTCGGAGTACCTACGGTTACTATTTCCCCCATAACTTGGTCGAATTTGCCCGAAAATGAGCGAATTCCTTTCCTCCAGCGAGAGATCACGCAAGCGCTTCGACAAAAAATGTAGACTTTTAAATTATCAAATGCTAGTCCCCATAGGCCTGTAAAATTATAATTAAAACGATTAGCAAAAAACACAAAAATAAAACATGTTCAATTTCTAATTGATGCACTTCTTTTATTTCAATCTTGGTTTGCCTACACTTCACAGTTAACACGAAATTTGCATTGTTAAATTTGTCTTTCGATTTTGTCTAACAAAGCCTCTACTTACTAGCCGAACCCAAATCCAATAGTGACGAATATTGTCACCGAGATAGGGGTACACTGGTGTAGAAGATGCGACTTACATCAACAACGAGAAACATTCAAAGAACAAGCGAAGCGAGATAAGTTTCGATATTTCTAAAAGAAGCTGCATAAGACAATGTTGTTGTCTTGTCTCGTTCGTTTTTGATTCAGTTTCCACCGCGAAGCCGGAGGACCAAGTGCAAGGTCGACTCCTTCTGGATGTTGTAGTCGGACAGAGTGCGTCCGTCCTCCAGCTGCTTGCCGGCGAAGATCAGACGCTGCTGATCTGGCGGGATTCCCTCCTTGTCCTGGATCTTGGCCTTGACGTTCTCGATCGTATCCGACGGCTCGACCTCCAGAGTGATGGTCTTGCCAGTCAGAGTCTTCAC